>NW_026483521.1:0-57169 GCF_026875155.1 Cherax quadricarinatus | reverse complement strand
AAATATTTTCTTTTTTTTTTCTTTAAACACCCCGGGGCCGTATCCCCCCGAGGCGGGGGGCCCCCAAAGGAAAAACGAAAGTTTCTCCTTTTTCATTTAGTAATATATACAGCAGAAGAGGTTACCAGCCCCTTGCTTCCGGCATTTTAGTCGCCTCTTACAACACGCATGGCTTACGGAGGAAGAATTCTTTTCCACTTTCCCCATGGAGATAAGAAGAAATAAACAAGAATAAGAACTAGAAAGAAAATAGAAAACCCAGAGGGGTGTGTATATATATGCTTGGTTGATGTATCTTATATGAATGATACATTAATAGCTTAATCTGTGTTGACGCGAGTGTGATAATATCCATACATAGTGAAACAACTTAAAATCGTTGGATTCCGAGGATAACTGGAAGATTCTTGTTCTGCCCTTGCTTCACACTTTCAGGTCAGTATACTGTGATTAAAATGGTATAAAATACCGACGGGTTGGTATGATACATGTGCAACGCTTTGGTATTTTTAAATTCGGAATAAAGATACATAACTGTTAGATAAGGGATGCCCGGGTGTTGCGCATGTGTCTTAATTTCATCTTGTCGGTATTATATACCATTCTTGTAACTACTACTACTCCCTACTCTACACACCTCTAATTTCCTGCCTATATAAGCCTCCTGCCCACTTCTGGTTAGGTGACTTTGTCAATGGTCCAAGTCGGACCGAAAACGTCGTGTAAGCTTCTCTCTTTTATTTTGCGGGTTATTTGTGTATCGTTCCAGCCCACGGTATTGTGCCTTTTTTTTATTTATACATAACTGTTGCACATTTTTTATTACTTTCCATTAATATACTTTCCTGAACTAAGGTTATTATTGTTATTGGGTTAAATATGTCCCAGCTTGCCAATTTTAGTTAATAAATTGTGATATTGATTTTTATTCATTTGTATAGAATACTTGTTTACGTTGGCTTCAAACCTTCATGTTGATGGATATAAATTCCACTGCAAAATTCGGCCCACCTTCTGGACATGACCAACATCCACTAGCGGGGACACACCCAAAATGTAACCACGGGAAAGAAACTACTGGGAAACTAACTACCTTTTGCTGTCTCTAAAGTCTTCAGTCACATTCTACTGTAACAGACTGATAATGGCTGCTCCTGGCGAAACAATTCTCAATATATAACTCAGCTCTTGAAAAGTGTCGTATTTGCCAGTTTATGTAGTATTTTAATGCAGAATGTTTTTTTTTTTTTTTTCAGTCCCGAGCGCATATGTTGGATGGAGCAAAAAAAAATCCAACATCTCGTTGATTTTTTTGGTCTTTTCTTTATAGATTGGTGTAACTTTGGCTAAATAAGTTTATTGGGAAAATTCGGTTTCAAAAATTTCTTTGATAAGTTTTTACTGTGTGTTTTTCTTATAAGTGAAGATGAAATAGTATTTATTCTTCTTTGTTTTGTAGCTAATTTCATTACTAAATTTGCCTTCGAAATTTTAACTAGAGATGGAAAAAAACAGGGGGGTTTTTTTAGTTATACTGGGGTTTTTTTTTAAAATGGGGAAAATCTTTTACATTTAAATTTTTTTTAAAATATGTTTGAACTTACAATTGAGAAGACTTTAAAAAAAATTTATTTAAAATTTTTAGTTTTTTAAAAGGAGGTTCGTTGGGTAAAAAATTTGGGGAAAAGGTTTTCAACTAAACTTCTTTCCCCAAAAGAAATTGCCCCCATAGAAAGAAAACATATTCTCTCACCCCACAATACTTTCTTCACAAGTAAAGGGGCCTCATTACTTTGTAAAAACCCTATTAAGCAAAATTGATCACATATTTAAAGTGAAGTGTATTTACGTCCTGTGAAAACACCAGAAGGCTCCTCGTTAACCCTCTTCAGCCTCCCGTCCCTTTCTACCGGGACGGTTTTTCATCCCTTTTAAAAAATGTGGAAGATTGTAGACCAAACACTCCTTCCAAGAGTCATAAGAACAACAGGGAAGATGTGTAGATCAACACACTCCCTCCTAGAGTCAGTAAGAAAAAACGTGGAGGAAGCGTAGACCAAAAAAACACTCCTCCTAGAGTCAGCTAGAAAAATGATCAAGTGTATAGAATGCAATTCGTCAATATCGGTGACTGAAACAATACACAATATCCCGGCATATAGAAGACAGAAAGTTATGAAAACAGCTCAGATCCGAGTTGCAGCAAAACTAGCCCTGTGGCTAGTTAGATGGTACAAATAAATGTTAATGGTGCATGTACCTAGTTAATAAATGCACTTAACTAGTTAATAATTCATGTAACTAGTAATTGTTGGTGACATATAACTAGTTATTGGTGCATGTAACTAGTTAATGGTGCAAGTAATTAGTTAATGGTGCAAATAACAGTAAATAGTCGGAGAAGAAACGTCGTCATACATTCTTTCTGTATGTGCGTGTTTATTTATGTACAAGTGTCATTGTACTTGGCCAGACGTATTTGAGCTGATGAAAAGGGACAAAACTGATACTTGTATATTCCGGCCAGAATGGTCGGTATACAAGTAATCACGAGTTCCTATAAACCGACCAGAGTGGACACATAACCAAACTTATACTTGTATACCGGCCAAAATGGTCGTATACAAGTATCCACGAGTTCCTTATACTGACCAAGAGTGGACCTTAAACGCAGAACTGATAACTTGGTGTATAGCCGGCCAGAGAAACACAAAATGCATCGCTCTTGAGTTTCGCTGACAAAAATTCCCCGAAAGGAGATAAAAGTTAGCAAATCGAATTTGTTTTCTCTTTCTTCCATTTTCTTTGATAGCTTCAATTTTAGAAGGCGTCTCTCTCAGATATGCTTGAAATTTTCAAAGCTTGTGCACCATACTATAGAGGAAGAATTTGATTGTTTCTGGAACTATGTAGTTTATCACATTGTCAAATTACATTGTTCAGAATGTAGTTTAGTGAATGTGTGATAACGTTAAAGAAAGTGTATTTTGTTTCAACTTCTAAATTTTTCTAAGCTGCTGTTTTCTTCGAACAAGTTTAATAAATATCATTTGACTGAGGAATGTGTTAATGTTGCTAAATATAATATGGTTAATTAGCACAGTATTTCCTACGGCTCATAACAGTAGAAATGTTTCTTGTGAATGGCTTCAAATTTATATAACTACTGGATAACAATATATCTGAAAAAACACGCGCGAAAAAGAAAGTTGTACCTAAAAATTTAAGACAGTGTTATCTGAAATTTACCAAATTAAACTTATGTATTAAAAAGATAAATAAATTTGATTTCTTGCACTAACTGAGGAAGAAACTTCATTGATTAACCTTAAATTTAGTCCCGATATATATCGTGATTGATATTAACAAATTGGATTTTGGTTTCCATGTGATAATTAAAGATGTTTCTTTTGATTAGTTTCAAACTCTTAACTTTCCTAAATCATACTATAAACAAGTTTTGGCTTTTCTTGGATTGGAGGGTTAAAATAGTAATTTAATCAACATAATAGGATGTTTTCCATCGATTACATGAGAATATCTCTTTTATAGAGATTTTCACTATTCATGTGGTGGGATGTCCATCCATCATCTGGCACAACAGACTAACTGGTTTCCTGTTACTGTACATAAGAAGGAGCTCTCAGACATAGGTGCTCAACTCACCCCCAAGAATCTCCGAAGAAGCCTGGTCCTCTGTGCGGGCTAGAATACCAAGAATGGCTCAAATGAGCAGAGTGTTTCGAGAGTTGTTAAGCCCATAGCAGCGAGAACACGGCCTCTACCACCATTAGAACCAAAAAAAAAAGGACGTGCGTACCCCCAACACAGGCCGTCGACGACTGACTAACAGCTACCCACTTATGCAGACATAAGACCACCGTGTGCCCTTGTACAGGGCTGCTCCCCCCTCCCCCGCACGCTGTAAAGGTACTGAGAGGCTAGTGCACTCAACTCACACACTGAGACAGGAGTTCAAATCCAAGTATACGGCTGGAATCATTAGGAACTTGGTTTCCATAAGACACCTTCTGTCCATGTTCACCCATCAGTATAAATGGAACCTGGGTGTTAATCGACTGGTGTGGGTCGCATCCTGGGTCCAAAATGACTTAATTTACCTTAAATGTTTTGCATAAAAGGCGGCTTTCTATAATAGTAAGTATGTTATTGATGTCAGCTTACGTCTGTAAACCTCGTACATGTAGAAATAAAAATAATAATTATTAAACGCTCACCGCGCCCCTGCCCAGCGCTATAACCGGACATTACTTGATCAAACTCCGACACTGCCGGTCACCACATGAAGAAGACCCCCGGGTCACCACATAAGAAGACCCGGTCACCACATGAAGAAAGAACCCGTCACCAACATGAAGAAGACCCGGGTCACCACCATGAGAGAACCCTGGTCACCACATGAAGAAGACCCGGTTCACCACATGAAGAAGACCCGGTCAACCACATGAAGAAGACCCGGGTCACCACATGAATAGACCCGGGACCACCACATGGAGAAGACCCGGACAAGACCCGTCCTGGCAAACTTTACATAACAAGAATAAGATTGAGACCAGTACCAGTTAATATCCAGTATTTATGGCTAGTTGCTATTGAAAACCAAACTGGCTTGCCGCTAGTTATTTAATATACAGTATAATATTAATTATAAGAAAATCGCTCGAAAACTAAAGTTTGGAGGGGCGGTTCGTCTTATGATTTTTATAGTTCGGAGAAAATGAGTTCTTGCCTTGATGGTTATTAAAAAATGATTGTTAAATTAGACACCCTTGCAACTCTCAGGTATCTTTATTGAGGAACTGATTACCTCATTCTCCACCTGTTCTTCAAGTTTCTCCTTTGTATGGACTGATGAAGCAACTTTTGGCGAAACTTTTTCCTCAATAAAGAACCCAAGAGTTTGCACAAGTTCTAAATATTAACACGTGTCGGTTCCCTGAACCCATTCCATCAACATAAAGATATTAAGCCACAGACACAAGGCAAACATGTTTGCAACTTCTCTAAAATTCCAAGACTTGAATTTCCTGATCTTCTGATCTCGATCTCTTGGGAAGACCCTTAACTATATCTTCTAGGGAAATATAATTCAACCCAGAAGCACAGTAACTTTTACCTATATTTAAAAGGTAACAAACTGCTGTTACGAACTCTCGTACATTAAAGTACCAAAGAACTCGGTTAAGTGATAAAAGAATACTATAATTATTCTTTTTCGTCACGAACCGAAACATGAATAATTCAATTTATATAATACTGATATGCAGAGATAATTGATGGGAGCTTTCTAAGGCGTAACTAATGAGTTAACCACAACATTCTATAAAACGGATCCTTAAATGAGGCTGACACTGTACTATCTAAGCAGGCCTAGTATGGCAATGCTAGAAATATTTCTTTCATATTAACAAAATATAAATATTAGCATAATTGTAACTTTATTACTAAATTCTTCTTGGATTAGAACCTTAATATTGAAAACGTTTCTTATGTATTAAATTGTCGTTATTACTCAAACATGCACTTAATAACACATAATCCAGACATCGATTTTAAAAAATGATAAAATTGCCCATAAACAATGTCTAAAAATAATACCAATTTACGATTAAAACTATTTTAATGCAATGAAATTTAATTTAAACAAACTAATTTGTTATAATGAATAATTATGTTGTTTTTAAAAAACCTTCACTGTTATATTAAAAAAAAACACTACTCTTATACCAGTGTAGATATACTTACAGTATATGTATTATTTTTTTGTTGTATCATTGTAGCGCATAATGAGGCCGTCACAAGGTAGATGCTCCTCTACCAGTGACTGGAAACGTTGAAGGAGAGGATGAAGTGTGGCCAACTGGTCTGCTGTAATAATGATACCATCCTGAAAGACCGAAGATAAATTATTTATTCTTGCACTTATTGTCCTTATCATAACATAAAATATTAATAGGACAAACTAAATGTAAAATAAAATAAAAATAATATTATGTAATTCATATGAGTGAGGTCCAATAAAAGAATAACAGAAGGACATATAAACCACTTGCCCATTTAGAATATTTTACAGAAGGAGACAACTCACCACTAGTTATTTTCTCAGCCCAATACAGAGAGAATTAGGAACACAACTTTATAGTTGAGAGAATGTTTCAAGTTCTTGTAGCAGAACGTTCGAAAAAGGCAGTAGTTGCGAAGTGTCTCGTTCACTGACATGTCTTATGTGAATAATTATCTTTCTGTGTTTTCTTTACTAATTCTTGCATAGGCCTACGAATGTTAAGGTAAATACTGAAACCAAACACTGAATTTTTTTTTCCAGACACTTTCTTTTATTATAAGTAAACCCAGTTCCTCTTCACTTCCTATTATTATTTATCTTAATCATTCCTACACATCTTCACTTTAAAAAATCATTCATCTTCACTTTTCAACTAAAAGTAACAAAAATTGTTATGATATATAACTTACCAGGACGTGGTTGTCACAGTAACTTACCAGGACGTGGTTGTCACAGTTGTTGACAGTGACCACGTGCGTGGCATTAGTGGAGCGGTAATGACAGGTGAATGGCATGAATGGCACCAGCACGCCATCAATATACACTCCAGCACTCACATGGGGCGCCACTAAGCCTTCTGAAGGTGCCAACACAGAGTCTACGCTCAGGTCTGGGGATCTAGGACACGTGTAGATAAGTTTGCTGCTCTAATATACATACCAGCAGTATTTTATTATTTTTTATATAAATTACTTATTCCGTGCAATGTGTTGTGAAAGCTCGATCCTCCGTCTTCTAATCACGGGGAATCATATGCATATTATTAAAATTTAATGCATATTAAAAAAAACTTTTAAATTACAAAGAATGTGCGTGTGTGAGACAGCAAGAATGTGCGTGTGTGAGATAGCAATAACGTGCGTGTGTGAGACAACAATAGTGTGCGTGTGTGAGACAGCAATAATGTTTCGTGTGTGAGACAGCAATAATGTGCGTGTTGAGACAGCAATAATGTGCTGTGTGAGCAAATTTGATGGGGAAAAGCAAAAATTCGGGAACAATTGGCCCTTCACAATTCAGAACGTTGTGATCTATCTTTTTTTTCGTCGGTTGACCAGCTTTTTGAGTCGCTTAAAAAACTGGTCTCTGGTCCGACACAGTATTGTTATATTATGGTTTGTCGGCAGAGTTTTTCTTCTTATTTTCCAGGACGCTGTTGATTCCGACGACAGATGAGTATACCGACGACCAGTAGTGATACCGACGGACCTGGCTGAGTGTTTATCCGACGACCCAGCTGAGTGATACCGACGACCAGCTGAGTGATACGACGACCCGCTGAGTGTTACCGACGACCTGCTGAGTGATACCGACGAAGCTGAGTTTATACCGACGGTCCAAGCTGAGTGATACAGGACTACCAGCTGAGTGATTACCGACGGACCAGCTGTGAATTCCGGACGACCAGCTGAGTGATACCGAGACCAGTGAGTTGATACCGACGACCAGCTGGAGTGATTACCGACGACCAGCTGAGAGTACCGACGACCAGCTGAAGTCGATACCGACGACCAGCTGAGTGATACCGACGACCAGACTGAGTGTGAAACCATCAATGTGTCTCTGGGAAGACTTAAGTGGTTTCTTAATACTTTAGTATTAGTTACCTCTTTAAGATTCTTTATATTTACTTAAACAATTTTAGTGGAAAATATTACCATGGAGAAAAGCCATTCTAAGAAAAAATATTTAATCATAACTTCTAAATTAACCAAATATAAAGTTTTTCGTACAATAATCTACATATGTTACTAAGGGATTTATGGGTACCTCTTTGAGGAAACTAAAAATGGTATAGTGGAAGTATGACCTTCTTCGTGTAACTGACCTGATGATGAGCCTCACGTGGACCAGGCTGACCTGAGTCCACATTTGGATACAAGTCTTGGTTTAACCTTGGTGGAAGATTGGTCAGAAATGTTTCAAAGGAATGGTGCATTTCTTTTGACTGACATCTCTGTCAGAAGAGCCTGTATTAATGTATCAATAATTACAAGAATTAAATAGTGCCAATAACAATAAATACAAAATATTTTGGTTTTAATATTTATTACCTTCGACTTCTACTTTCTGTCCCTCAGGCACCGTATCAGGCCGCTACGGGATTTGTGCATTCCTTATGCATATACAACAATAACAAGAAGAAGTTCAATAATAATAAAATATTAATAATAATAATATAATATAATATTATAATATTAATAATAATATAATATAATTATTATTTTTATCATTATTTTATTATTATATTATTATTATTATTATTATTATTATGATTATTTTATTATTATTATTATTATTATTATTATTATTATTATTCTTTCTTCTTTCTAACAATACCGGCCGTTCCCCCCGAGGGCAGTTGGCCCCAAAAAGAAAAACGAAAGTTTCTCTTTTTGAAATTTAGTAATTTTTTTACAGGAGAAGGGGTTAGTACCCTTGCTCCCTGGCATTTAGTCGCCTCTTACAACTACGATGATTACGGAGGAAGGAATTCTGTTCCACTTCCCCGTGGAGGTAAGAGGAAATAAACTAGAACAAGAAAATAGAAAGAAAAAGCCAGGGAAAAACCCAGAGGGATGTATATGTATATATGCTTTGTACGTGTATGTGTAGTGTGACCTAAGTGTAAGTAGAAGTAGCATGGACGTACCTGGAAATCTTGTATGTTTTATGAGAACAGGAAAAAAAGGACACCAGCCAATCACCATATGTAAAACAATTACAAGTTTCGGTTTACACTCACTTGGCAGGACGGTAGTACCTCCTGGGTGGTTGTGTCTACCTACTAAATAGGATTATTATTATTATTATTATTATTTTATTATTAGTATTATTACTTTATTATTATTATTATTATTATTATTATTAATTATATTTTTATTATTAACTAGCTGCATTTCGGTTTGTTAATCCAAGAAATTTCGTATTCCATAAAACCATAGGCCTCTACCTCAAAGACGCAAAAGGTATAATGTATTTAACGTTTGGTAGAATTACCATCAATATGTTAAAGTGAAGGTAACAAGTGAACATATGTCACATTGAATGTGGGCAACGTTTGCTCTCCAGGAGCTTTGTCAAGCTGGTTACAAACAGTGAATGGGAACAGAGGGTGTTATAGTTAAAGTGAGGTGTAGTTGTTGTAATAATAGTGGTGGTAGTAGTAGTAGTGTACATGTGGTGGTAGTAGTAGTAGTGATACTTAGTGGTGGTAGTAGTAGTAGTGATACATGTTTCTGGTGGTTGTAGTAGGAGTAGTGATACATGTGGTGGTAGTAGTAGTAGAGATATTGTGGTGGTAGTAGATAGTAGTGATACATGGGGTCGGTTGTAGTGTGTGAACCATAGTGGTGGTAGTAGTTGTGATACTGTGTGGTGTAGTAGTTAGTGTGATACATGTTGTGGTAGTAGTAGTTGTTGTGATACATGTGGTGGTAGTAGTAGTAGTGAGACATCTAGTTGGTAGTAGTAGTAGTAGTGATACATGGGGTGGTAGGAGTAGTAGTGATACATGTGGTGGTATGTAGTAGTAGTGATACTTGTGGTGGTAGTAGTGTAGTTCGTAATACATGTGGTAGTAGTAGTTGTAGTGATACATTAGTGTAGTAGTAGTAGTAATACTTGTGGTGGTAGTAGTAGTAGTGATAGATTGGTGGTAGTAGTAGTAGTGATACATGTGGTGGTTAGTAGTAGTAGTGATACATGTGGTGGGAGAGTAGTTGTGATTCATGTTGTGGGTTAGTAGTAGTATTGATACATGTGGAGTGGTAGTTGTAGTGATACATTTGGTGGTAGTTGTAGTAGTATTACATGTGGTGGTGGTATAGTAGTAGGTGTTACATGTGGTGGTAGTAGTAGTAGTAGTAGTGATACATGGGTGGTAGTTGTAGTAGTAGGTAGTGTTCACATGTGGTGGTAGTAGTAGTAGTAATACGTGTGGTCGGTAGTAGGGAGTACGTTATTCATGTGTTGGTGTAGTTGTAGTAGTAGTGATACATGTGGGTGGTAGTAGTAGTAGTAATACATGTGGTGGTAGTAGCTTGTTGTTAGTGATGCATGTGGTGGTTAGTAGTAGTAGTAGTCGTGATAAATGTGGTTGGTAGTAGTAGTTAGTATGATAATTGTGGTACGTAGTAGTAGTAGTAATTACCATTGGCGGTAGTAGTAGTAGTGATACATGTCGGTGGCTGTAGTAGTAGTGATACAGTGGTGGTTAGTAGTAGTAGTAATACATGTGGTGGTAGTTAGTAGTTGTAAGTAGTGATGTTATGTGGTGGTAGTAGTAGTAGTAATACATTGGTGGTAGTAGTAGTAGTAGTGTGATACATGTGGTGGTAGTAGTAGTGTATTGATACGTGCGGTAGTGTAGTAGTAGTAATAATGTGTGGTAGTAGTAGTGTGATAAATGGTGGTGGCAGTAGTACGTAGTGTATGTGGTGGTAGTAGTTGTAGTATACATGCTGGTGGTTGTAGTAGTAGTAATCTTGTGGGGGTAGTAGTAGTAGTGATAACATGTGGTGATAGTAGTTGTAGTTGTGTAATTCATGTGAGGGTTAGTAGTAATAGTGACACATGTGGTAGTAGTAGTAGGAGTAATACATGTGGTGGTTAGTAGTAGTAGTGTTACATGTGGTGTGGGTAGTAGTAGTAGTAGTAGTGATACATGTAGAGGTTGTAGTAGTAGTTATTCAGGGGGGTAGTAGTAGGAGGGATACATGTGGTGGTAGTGTAGTAGTTGGTAATCTATGTTGGTTGTAGTAGTAGTAGAGTATAATGTGGTGGTTTAGTAGAGTAGTGACTCATGTGGTGGTTGTAGTGTTGTTAGTAATACATGTGGTGTGGTAGTAGAGTTTTAGTGATACATGTGGTGGTGTATGTAGTAGTAGTGTTACTGTGGTGGTTGGTAGTAGTAGTAGTAGAATAATGTGGTGGTAGTAGTAGTAGTAGTGATAATGTGGGGGTAGTAGTAGTAGATTACATGTTGTGGTTGTAGTGTAGTGATACATGTGGGTGGTAGTAGTAGTAGTAAACATGTGGGTGGTAGTAGTAGTCGTAGTAGTAGTGTTACATGTGGTGTAGTAGTAGTAGTGATACATGTGGTGGTAGTAGTAGTAGGGGTGAACTGTGGTGGTAGTAGTAGTAGTGAGTCATGTGGTGGTGTTGTAGTAGTAGTACGTGATACATGTGGTGGTAGTAGTAGTAGTAGTAAACACATCGTGGTGGTAGTAGTGGTAGTGATAATGTGGTGGTAATAGTGGTAGTGATTTATGGGTGGTTGTAAGTAGTTGTAGTGATACATGTCGGTCGTAGTTAGTAGTAAATTTAATTGGGGTGGGAGTAGTGGTGTGATACATGTGGTGGTAGTAGGGTAGTGATACATGTGGTGGTTAGTAGAGGAGTGATACATGTTGGTGGTAGTAGTGGTAGGGATACATGTGTGGTAGTAGTGGTAGTGATCATGTGGTGGTAGTAGTGTAGTTGATACATTTTGGTGGTAGTAGTGGTACGTGAAACATGTGGTGGTAGTAGTGTAGTGATAAATGCGGTGGTAGTAGTGGTAGTGATACTTGTGTGGTAAGTAGTGGTAGTGATACATTTTTGGGTGTTGGTTCAGTAGGTGGTAGTGATACATGTGGTGGTAGTAGTGGTAGTGATACATGTGGTGGTAGTAGTGGTAGTGATACATGTGGTGGTAGTAGTGGTAGTGATACATGTGGTGGTAGTAGTGGTAGTGATACATGTGGTGGTAGTAGTGGTAGTGATACATGTGGTGGGAGTTGTGGTTGTGATACATGCGGTGTCGTAGTGGTAGTGATACATGTGGTGGTAGTAGAGGTAGTGATAATGTGGTGGTTGTAGTGGTAGTGATACATATTTTAATTAAGGTGGTAGTAGTGGTAGTGATACATGAGCACGTGGTAGTAGTGTAGGATACATGGTGGTGGTGTAGTGGTAGTGATACATTGGGTAGTAGTGGTAGTGATTCTTGTGGTGGTAGTAGTTAGTAGTGATACCATGTGGTGGTAGTAGTGGTAGTGTACATGTGGTGGTAGTAGTGGTAGTGTTACATGTGTGGTAGCTGTGGTATGATACATGTGGTGGTAGTAGTTGGTAGTGATACATGTGGTGGTAGTAGTGGTGTGATTAATAGTGGTGGTAGTTAGTGGTAGGGATACATGTGGTGGTAGTTGTAGTAGTGATACATGTGGGAGAAAAGGTCAGCGTTGTACATGAGTTAAAAAATGGCTTTAATTCCTATTTTACTCTTGTACCTAGCTGACATTCTCTAGCAATGGTATTCACCACTACTACTACTACTGCTACCAATTATACCACTACCATCTACTACTACCAACACCACATATACCATACCACTACTACTACCAACACCACATATACCACTACCACTACTACTACCCAACACCACATTTCCCAATACACTTGCTACTACACCACACCAACACATATACCACTAACCTACTACTATGCTAAACATATACCAAACCACTACTTACTACCAACACACATATACACTCCACTACTCTACCAGAACACAATCCCATACCACTGCTACTACCACCACACAAACACATATAACCTCTACCATACTACTACTTGCTACCACATATACCACTACCACTTACTTACCAACACCACATATACCACTACCACTACTACTACCAACACCACATATACCACCTACCACTAATACTACCAACACCACATATCCCACTTCCACTGCTACTACACCACCACCACATATACCTCTACCACTACTGCTACTGTACCACAGATACCACTACAATTCTACCTACCAACTACCACATACCACTCCACTACTTTTACCAACACCACATATTTACCACTACCATACTACTACCAACAACATATCCCACTACCACTGCTACTACCCCACCACACAACATATTATCCTCTCACCAATACTATATGCTACCACATATACCACTACCACTAATCATACCAACACCACATATATCACTACCCAATACTACTACAACACACTATACCTCTACCACTGCTATCAACCACCACCAACATATAACCTCTTCACTACTACTACTGTACACATATACCACTACCACTACTACTACCAAACCACATATACCACTACCACTACTACTTACCAACACCACATCTACCACTACACTACTTAAACTTGTTTAACCACACCACATATCCCACTACCAATGCTACTACCACCACCACCTCATATACCTCTACCATACTAGCTACTGCTACCACATATACACAACCACTACTATAACAACACCACATACACCACTTACACTACTATTAACAACACACATATACCACTACCACTACTACGACCAACACCATCATATCCCACTACCACTGCTCTACCACCACCATCCACATATACCACTCACCATACCACTACTGCTACCACATATACCACTAACAATACTACTACACCACCAATATACCATACCACTGCTACTACCTCCACCACCACAGTATACACTACCACTACTACACCACATATCCACTACCACTGCTTTACACACCACCACCTCTACCACTACCAATACCACTACTGCTACCAATATACCACTAACTATATACTAACCAAACCACATATACCACTACCACTGCTATTACCACCACCACACATATACCTACTACCACTCCACTACTGCCCAACTATATACCCCTAAAACATACTACTACCAAACACCACTATCCCCACTACCACTGCTCCTACCACCAACAACACAATATACCACTACCACTACTACCACCAATATCCACTACCATACTACCAACATATACCACTACACTACTACTACAACACCACATATACCACTACCATACTACTACTACCCACCACATATACCCCACTACCACTACTACTACCACCACCACATATACCACTACACTACTAATACCACCACCACATATACCACTACCTCTACTACTACCACACCACCACTATACCACTACACTACTACCTCACATATACCACTACCCATACTCTACCAACACCACATATCCACTACCACTACTACTACCACCACCACACATATACCACTTACATAACTACTTACTACCACAACATATACACTACCACTACTACACCACACATATACACTACCATACTACTAATACCACCACATATACACTACCACTACTACTACCTCCACACATATACCCCACTACCCTACTACTACACACCACATATACCACTACATGCTACTACTACCACCACCATTCCATACCACTACTACTACCACTCACACACTTATACCACTACCACTACTACTACCACCATTACCATATAACACTTAACCACTTCTACTACCACCCACCAGCACATTATCCAATACCAACTACTTTCCACAACATATACCACTACCACTACTACTACCAACATCACATATCCCACTAACACTACTACTACCCACCCACCACACATACGTATACCACTACCAATACTACACCATAGATCCATACCACTACTACTACCACCATCAACATATACACTACCACTACTACTACCAACACCACTTATACACCTCACTTTGGAGCCTTATATATACCTCTGGTCCAGTACTGTTGTAAGGCTTGACAAAGCTCTGGAGAGCTAAACGTTGCCACAATAAAATGTCAACATTAGTTAAACTTGTGTCATTTTACTTAAATAGTAATAACGGAGAAGGGTGTTAAGGTTTGGTTCCCTTGGCGTGACAAGTGAGTTCCTGGCCAGTCTGGTTCAGAAAATTATGATTCATACACCACTTCTTCATAAAATTTTACCCTTGAATTTACCTTACGTTACGTGTTTAGGATGTAATCAGCATCATTCAGGCAGTAACCTGAAATTACATAAATAATTTTTCTTCTAATGTTATTAGGCAAGATAATGTAAAATAGTAGTGATATTCTAAGTTTCTACGTATCTAATAATAAAGTAATGCCACATATAAATTAGTTAAAATAAAGTACTTCTAAAAATTTTCTATATTGTGATAAATCTTAAGTAGACATCGCAGTCTACTGCTTCCGAAAATGATGACACGTAAATATAACGGTATATAGCAGGAGAACTTAGTCACCCCAAAAATGTAGGAGCAGGTTGCTGAGGGGACCAGTGCAGAAATATTTAGCAAGATGTTGAGTTGGAACAAGTTGGCTGCTCCTGCAGTGATACTGTAATGTTTGGTAAATGCTAACTATTATTAATAACACTTTTATACATTATGCTCTAAATCATTCGGGACTACAGAAATTCACTGACAATAAAAACGGAATTCTAATTTCACCTGCTTCATTAACAAACCGAAGTCTGGTATAAGAGTAATTAACATATGAGGCCAGAGGTGAACAAAACAAGGTTGTGTTACAAGCTTCGCCTTTCAATAGGCAACGTCTGGTTGCTGTGTGCAACCTACTGTTGCACAATGTCAGCTAGGCATGAGGCTGTCTCACAGTGGTCATCCAGGACTAGCGAGTCTTGGGCAGTTTCCTTTAACCAAGGTATTTCTTTACACAAGAGTAAAATTCAACATGCAAGGCTAGATTCTCTCAGAAGATTTATTGGCCTGTCATTTCGATCCCCCTGCTGGGGTTCTCTTAATTTGATGTTGTTGACCCCATCGAAGGGTTATTAGCGGACAATGACAAGTGATCATTAGACTTTAGATAATGACAGTAGTAATACTGTCATTAGCTAAAGTCTAATGATCACTTGTCATTGTTCGCTAATACCTTCGATGGGGTCAGCTACATCAAAGAAGAGGACCCCAGCAGGGGGTCGAGAATGACAGGCAATTAATCTTCTGAGGGATCTGCTTGCATGTTGATTATTACTCTTTGTGTAAAGATATTACCTTGGTTAGAGGAAATGCCCCAAGACTCGCTAGTCTGGAGGACCACTTGTGGACCCAGCCTCATGCTAGTGACATTGTGCAACTGGTTAGGTTGCCACACAGAAATCAGTGTGTGCCTAGTGAAAGGCCGAAGATTGTAAACACTACCTTTGTTTGTTCACCTCTGGCCGCCTATGTTAATTACTGCTAATACCAGACTTCGGTTGTTAATGAAGCAGGGTTGTAAATTGAATTCGTTTTATGGTCAGTGATTTTGCTGTAGTCCCGAATGGTTAGAGAGCAATGTTTAAATGTGTTAATTAATAATAGGTAGCATTTACCAACATTCAGGGATCACTGCTGGAGCAGCAACTTGGTTCACTACTTCAACTTCTTGCTAAATATTTCTGCACTGGTCTCAGCAATGCTCTACTTTTTGGGGGGACTATGTTCTCCTGCTATATTACTTATATTTTAGACGGTGTCATGCATTTCTCGGAAGCAGTAGACTGCATGTTCTTACTTTTAGATTTTTAACATATAGAAAAATTTTTAGATTGTCTTTATTTTAAACTCATTTTTATATTTGACATTACTTTATTCTTTAGATACTTAGATACTAGAATATCACGAAATATTTTACATATCTTGCCTAATACATTAGAAGAAAATTTTTTATGTAAGGTTCAGTTTTACTGCCTGAATGATGCGATTTACATTTAACTACGTTACTAAGGGATATTCAAGGGTATTAATTTAGGAAGAAATGGTGTATGACTCATTATTTTCTGAACATGACTTGCAGGAACGTCACTTGTCAACGACAGGAACCAAACTTACATCACCCGTCTCCGTTATGATTTTTAAGTAAATGGACACAAGTGTAACTAATGTGACTTTTATTTGTGGCAAAGTTTTGCTCTCCAGGCGCTTTGGCAAGCCTTTACAAACAGTACATGGAAACAGAGGGTATATATAGGCTCAAAGTTGAGGGGTAGTAGGGGTGTTGGTAGTAGTAGTGGTGTGGTATATGTGATGGTGGTAGTAGGTAGTGGTAGTGTAATATATGGTGGTTAGTAGTGGTAGTGGTATACGTGATGGTGGTGGTGGTAGTAGTAGTGTTAGTGGGATATGTGGTTGTTGGGTAGTAGTAGTGGTAGTGGTATATGTGGTGGTAGAGTGGTGGTGGTAATATGTGCTGGTGGTGGTAGTAGTAGTGGTATAGTGGTATATGTGTGGTGGTAGTAGTAGTGGTTAGTGGTATTTGTGGTGGTGGTAGTAGTATTGGGTGTGGTATGTGGTGGTAGTAGTAGCTGTGGTAGTGGTATATGTGGTGGTGGTAGTAGGAGTGGTAGTGGTATATTGGTGGTGGTAGTAGTAGTGGTAGTGGTATATGTGGTGGTAGTAGTAGTAGTGGTAGTAGATTTATGTGGTGGTGGTAGTAGTGGTAGGGGTATATGTGGTGGTAGTGTAGTAGTGGGTAGTGGTTTATGTGGTGGTGGTGGTAGTAGTAGTTGGTAGTGGAGATATGCTGGGTGGTTGGTAGTAGTAGTGGTAGTGGTATATGTGGTGGTAGTAGTGGTAGTGGTATATGTGGTGGGGTAGGGGTAGTAGTAGTGGTAGTGGTATATGTGGTGGTGGTAGTATGTGGTACGTCGGTATTATGTGTGGTGGTAGTAGTAGTGGTAGTGGTTATATGTTGGTGGTAGTGTAGTAGTGGTAGTGGTATGTGGTGTTGGTAGTAGTTGTTGGTAGTGGTAATGTGGTTGGTAGTAGTGGTTAGTGGTATAGGTGGTGTTAGTAGTGGTAGTGGTATATTGGTGTGGGTGGTAGTAGCAGTGGTAGTGGGAATTTGTGGTGTTGGTAGTAGGTATGTTAGTGGTATATGTGGTAAGCAGTAGTGGGTAGTGCGTAGTGGTTTATGTGGTGGTGGTGGTAGTAGCAGTGGTAGTGGTTATGTGGTGTGGTAGTAGTATTGTTAGTGGTTTATGTAGGTAGCAGTCAGTGGGTAGTTGGTTTAGTGGTATATGTGGTGGTGGTGGTTGTAGCAGTGGTAGTGGTATATGTGGTGGGAGTAGTGGTAAGTGGTATATGTGGTGGTGGTGGTAGTAGCAGTGGTTAGTAGGTATATGTGGTGTTGGTAGTAGTATTGTTAGTGGTATTTGTGAGTAGCAGTAGTGGTTAGTGGTAGTGGTATATGTGGTGGTGGTTTGAGTAGTGCAGTGGTAGTGGGATATGTGGTGTTGGTAGTAGAGTGGTAGTGGTTATTATATGTTTTTTGTGTGTATTAGTAGCTGTAGTGGTGTATTGTGGTGTTGGTAGTAGTAGTTGTAGTGGTAGATGTGGTAGCAGTAGTAGTAGTGGTAGAGGTATTATGTGGTGGTGGTGGTAGTAGCAGTGGTAGTGGGATATGTGGTGTTGGTTAGTAGTAGTGGTTGTGGTATATGTGGGGGTTGGTAGTTGTAGTGGTAGTGGTATATGTGGTGTGGTAGTTAGTAGTGGTAGTGGTATATTTGGCAGCAGTTAGTAGTAGTGGTAAGTATATGTGTTTGTTGGTGGTAGTACAGTGGTAGTGGAATATGTGGTGTTGGTAAGTATAGTGGTAGTGGTATATGTGGCTGTTCGGTAGTAGTAGTTGTAGTGGTATATGTGGTAGCAGTAGTAGTAGTGGTAGAGGTATATGTTGGTGGTGGTGGTAGTAGCAGTTGTAGTGGGATATGTGGTGTTGTTGTAGTTGTGGTAGTGTAGATGTGGTGTAGGTAAATAGTAGTGTAGTGGTGTATGTTGGTGTTGGTAGTAGTAGTGGTATAGTGGTATATGTGGTAGCAGTAGTAGTAGTGGTAGTAGGTATATGTGGTGGGTGGTTGGTAGTAGCAGTGTTAGTTGGATATTGTGGTGTTGGTAGTAGTCGTGGTAGTGGAATTGGTGGTGTTGGAAGTAGTAGTGGTTAGTGTATATGTGTGTTGGTTAGTAGTAGTGGTAGTGGTATATGTAGGTAGGCAGTAGTGTAGTGGTTGAGGTATATGTGGTGGTGGTGGTAGTAGCAGTGGTAGTGGGATATGTGTGTGTTGGTAGTATTAGTGGTAGCTGGTATATGTCGGTGTTGGTAGTAGTAGTGGTAGTGTATATGTGGTAGCAGTAGTAGTAGTGATAGTGGTTATATGTGGTTGGTGGTGGTAGTAGCAGTGGTAGTGGGATATGTGGTGTGGTAGTAGTAGTGGTAGGGGTATATGTGGTGTATTTGGTAGTAGTAGTGTTGTGGTAGTGGTATATGTGGTTGTTGAGTAGTAGTCAGTGGTGTGGTATATGTGGTAGCAGTAGTAGTTAGTAGTGGTGATAGATACATGGCTAGAGAAATGTCAGCTTGTACAAGAGTAAAAAAGGATATTTAAAGCTATTTTTATCTAAGTAAAAGCTGACTTTTTCCCCACATGTATCACTACTATACTACACCACATGTATCACTACCACTACTACCACCACATGTATCACTACCAATACTACACCACCATGTATCACTACCACTACTACCACCACTGTATCACTACCACTGCTACCACCAACATTAATCAACTTACCACTATACACCACATGTTATCACTACACTTATACCACCACATGTATCACTACATACTACCACCACATGTATCACTACCACTACTACCAAAATGTATCATATCCACTACTACCACAACTTGTATCACTACCACTACTACCACCTCATGTATCACTACATATACCACCACATGTTTCACTACCACTACTACCACCACATGTATCACTTACCACTAACTACCACCACATGTATCAATACCACTCTACACCGATGTATCACTACATACTACACCAAACTGTATCCACTACCACTACTACACCACATATATCACTACCACTACTACCACCACATGTATCACTAACCACTACTACCTCCACATGTATCACTACCACTTACTTACCACCACATGTTCACACCACTCCTACCAACCAATGTACACTAACCATACGACCACATGTATCACTACCAACTACTACCACCACATGTTTCATACCCATTACTACCAACCGCATGTATCACTACCACTACTACCACCACATGTTCATACACTATTACCACCACATGTTCACACCACTACTACCACCACATGTATCACTACCACTACTACACCACATGTATCACTACCTCTACTACCACCATTGTATCAATAACACTACTACCACAACTGTTATCACTACCACTACTTCCCACACATGTATCCACTTCCACTACTACCCCAAATGTAATTACTACTATACTACCTCATGTTTCCACTACTCTATTACTACCACCACTATTTCACTACCACTATTACTCACATGTATTTTCTCTAAGCCACTACTACCACCACATGTATTCTACTACTACTACTACAACCACCTGTATCACTATTACTACTTACTACTACCACCACATGTCTCACTACTATTACTAACCCACATGTATCATACTACTATTCGTCCCCCACATGTATCTCTACTATACTACACCACATGTCTGAGCACTACTACTACTATCTACTACCACCACATGTATTATACTACTTACTACCACCACATGTTTCATACCACTATACCAAAACATGTATTACTACTACTACTACCAACACATGTATCACTACTACTAACTACTACACCACCTGTATTACTATACTACTACTACCACCCACCACATGTATCACTACTATACTAATACCACCACATGTATCACTAATACTTACTACCACCCACATGTATTTATACTACTACTAATACACCACTGTGTCACTACTTCTATACTACCACCTCATGTATTATATACTACTACTATACCCACCATATGTATTACTACTACTACTACTACCACCACATGTATCTCTCCTACTTCTACCACACTTGACTTATACTACTACTACCACCACATGTATCACTACTATATACACTTCCACCACATGTTTCACTACTACTACTACCACCACATGTATTACTACTACTACTACCACCACATGTGTCACTATTACTACTACCTTCACATTGTATTACTACTACTACTACTACTATCCACACATGTATCACTATACTATACCCCCACATGTATTACTACTACTTCCTACCACCACATGTATCACTACTACTACTACCACCACATGTATCACTACTACTACTACCACCACATGTATCACTACTACTACTACCACCACATGTATTACTACTACTACTACTACCGCATGTATCCAATACTAACTAATACTACCACCAAGTATCACTACTACTACTACTACTACCCCACATGTATTACTACTATACTACCTCACATACATCACTACTACTATACCTTTACCACCACATGTATTACTACTACACTACCACCACATGTTTCACTACTATACTGCCACAACATGTTTCACTACTACTTACTACCACCACATGTATCACTCTACTATCCTACACATGTATCAATATATCTACTTATACCACCACATGTATCATACTACTACTATACTACCACCACATGCATCACTATACTAACTTACTACCACCACATGTATTACTAATACTACTACCACCAATGTATCACTAATACTACTACTACTACCAACACATGTATAATACTACTACTACTACACCACAAGTATTACTACTAATACTACCACACATGTATCACTTCTACTACACTACTACCACCAATGTATCATAATTACTACTAATAATACCACACACTTGTATAAATATAATACTACCACCACCAACATCGTATTACTACTCTACTACCACCACATGTATCACTACCTACTACCACCACAGGTATCACTACTACTACTACCACAACTGGCTAATCACTACTACTACTCCCACCAAATTGTTTCACTATACTACTACCACCACATGTATCACTACTACTACTACCCCCAATCTATCACTACTACTACTCCACACATGTATTATACTACTACTACACTAGATGTTATCACTACTACTACTTACCACCACAATGTATCACTTACTACTACTACTCCACCCCCCACCAAATTTTGGGTTAAATTTTTCACAAAACTATACTACTACCACAAATGTATCACTACTACTACTACACCACCTTGTATCACTACTACTATACTACACTAGATGTTATCACTACTACTACTACCACAACATGTATTCACTACTACTACTACTAACACCACATGTATCCACTAATACTACTCCTAACCACCACATGTATCACTACTACTTACCACCCACATCGTATCACTACTACTAATACCACTCATGTATCCTACTTCTACTACCACCAAACTGTCATCCTACTACTACTTACCACAAATGTATAACTATCACTACTACTACCCACACTGTATCACCTACTACTACTACCACCACAGGTTTCACTACTCACTACACCACCACATGTATCACTACTACTTCTACACCACTAGTATTAAAACTACTAAACTCACTTCAACTATATATACCCTCTGTGTCCATATGCCACTGGTTGGTAACCGCTTGACAAAGCTCCTGGAGAGAGCGTAAACGGGTGCCACATTAAAAGTGAAATTTGTTTCACTTGTTTCCCTTCACTTAACATAGGGTGGTAAATTCTACCAACGTTAATACATTATCCTTTTGCGTCTTTGAGGTAGACGGCCTGATGGTTTTATGAATAACGAAATTCTTGGATTATGCAGAAACCGATATGCAGCTAGTTAATTTAATAATAATATCATATAATATAATACTATTAATAATAATAATAATAATAATAATAATTATAATAAAAATAATATTTTTATAATAATCCTATTAAGTAGGTAGACAGCAACCACCCAGGGATGGTTACTTACAGTCCGGCCAAGTGAGTGTAAAAACGAAAACCCTGTAATTGTTTTACATGATGGTTAAGATTGCTGGTGTCCTTTTTTCTGTCTCATAAACATACAAGATTTAAGGTACGTCTTGCTACTTCTACTTACACTTAGGTCACTCTACACTACACGGTACAAGCATTTATACATATACATCTCTGGGTTTTCTGCTATTTTTTCTTTCTAGTTCTTGTTCTTGTTTTTATTTTATTTCCTCCATGGGGAGGAACGGAAGTGGAACAGATTCTTCTCCGTAAGTCATGGTGTTGTAAGAGGCGACTAATATGCCAGGAGCATAGGGTATAACCCCTTATCCTGTAAAACAATACTAAAATTCAAAAAGAGATGAAACTTTTGTTTTCTTTTTGGGCACCCTGCCTCGGTTGGGTTCACGGCCGGTTGTTGAATGAAGAAAGAATAATATGAATTATAATAATAATTATTTATAAGAATAATAATAATAATAATTAATAATAATTATAATAATAATAATAATAATAATAATGATAATATTAATAATTATATTATTATTAGATTAATATTATATTAGTATTATATTATTATTATTATTATTATTATTATTATTATTGATCTTCTTCTTGTTATTGTTGTATATGCATATGAAGACAGCTATTCCCGTACGGCTGGATACGGTGAGCAGAGACACAATTCAGAACGTTGTGATCTATCTTTTTTTTCGTCGGTTGACCAGCTTTTTGAGTCGCTTAAAAAACTGGTCTCTGGTCCGACACAGTATTGTTATATTATGGTTTGTCGGCAGAGTTTTTCTTCTTATTTTCCAGGACGCTGTTGATTCCGACGACAGATGAGTATACCGACGACCAGTAGTGATACCGACGGACCTGGCTGAGTGTTTATCCGACGACCCAGCTGAGTGATACCGACGACCAGCTGAGTGATACGACGACCCGCTGAGTGTTACCGACGACCTGCTGAGTGATACCGACGAAGCTGAGTTTATACCGACGGTCCAAGCTGAGTGATACAGGACTACCAGCTGAGTGATTACCGACGGACCAGCTGTGAATTCCGGACGACCAGCTGAGTGATACCGAGACCAGTGAGTTGATACCGACGACCAGCTGGAGTGATTACCGACGACCAGCTGAGAGTACCGACGACCAGCTGAAGTCGATACCGACGACCAGCTGAGTGATACCGACGACCAGACTGAGTGTGAAACCATCAATGTGTCTCTGGGAAGACTTAAGTGGTTTCTTAATACTTTAGTATTAGTTACCTCTTTAAGATTCTTTATATTTACTTAAACAATTTTAGTGGAAAATATTACCATGGAGAAAAGCCATTCTAAGAAAAAATATTTAATCATAACTTCTAAATTAACCAAATATAAAGTTTTTCGTACAATAATCTACATATGTTACTAAGGGATTTATGGGTACCTCTTTGAGGAAACTAAAAATGGTATAGTGGAAGTATGACCTTCTTCGTGTAACTGACCTGATGATGAGCCTCACGTGGACCAGGCTGACCTGAGTCCACATTTGGATACAAGTCTTGGTTTAACCTTGGTGGAAGATTGGTCAGAAATGTTTCAAAGGAATGGTGCATTTCTTTTGACTGACATCTCTGTCAGAAGAGCCTGTATTAATGTATCAATAATTACAAGAATTAAATAGTGCCAATAACAATAAATACAAAATATTTTGGTTTTAATATTTATTACCTTCGACTTCTACTTTCTGTCCCTCAGGCACCGTATCAGGCCGCTACGGGATTTGTGCATTCCTTATGCATATACAACAATAACAAGAAGAAGTTCAATAATAATAAAATATTAATAATAATAATATAATATAATATTATAATATTAATAATAATATAATATAATTATTATTTTTATCATTATTTTATTATTATATTATTATTATTATTATTATTATTATGATTATTTTATTATTATTATTATTATTATTATTATTATTATTATTCTTTCTTCTTTCTAACAATACCGGCCGTTCCCCCCGAGGGCAGTTGGCCCCAAAAAGAAAAACGAAAGTTTCTCTTTTTGAAATTTAGTAATTTTTTTACAGGAGAAGGGGTTAGTACCCTTGCTCCCTGGCATTTAGTCGCCTCTTACAACTACGATGATTACGGAGGAAGGAATTCTGTTCCACTTCCCCGTGGAGGTAAGAGGAAATAAACTAGAACAAGAAAATAGAAAGAAAAAGCCAGGGAAAAACCCAGAGGGATGTATATGTATATATGCTTTGTACGTGTATGTGTAGTGTGACCTAAGTGTAAGTAGAAGTAGCATGGACGTACCTGGAAATCTTGTATGTTTTATGAGAACAGGAAAAAAAGGACACCAGCCAATCACCATATGTAAAACAATTACAAGTTTCGGTTTACACTCACTTGGCAGGACGGTAGTACCTCCTGGGTGGTTGTGTCTACCTACTAAATAGGATTATTATTATTATTATTATTATTTTATTATTAGTATTATTACTTTATTATTATTATTATTATTATTATTATTAATTATATTTTTATTATTAACTAGCTGCATTTCGGTTTGTTAATCCAAGAAATTTCGTATTCCATAAAACCATAGGCCTCTACCTCAAAGACGCAAAAGGTATAATGTATTTAACGTTTGGTAGAATTACCATCAATATGTTAAAGTGAAGGTAACAAGTGAACATATGTCACATTGAATGTGGGCAACGTTTGCTCTCCAGGAGCTTTGTCAAGCTGGTTACAAACAGTGAATGGGAACAGAGGGTGTTATAGTTAAAGTGAGGTGTAGTTGTTGTAATAATAGTGGTGGTAGTAGTAGTAGTGTACATGTGGTGGTAGTAGTAGTAGTGATACTTAGTGGTGGTAGTAGTAGTAGTGATACATGTTTCTGGTGGTTGTAGTAGGAGTAGTGATACATGTGGTGGTAGTAGTAGTAGAGATATTGTGGTGGTAGTAGATAGTAGTGATACATGGGGTCGGTTGTAGTGTGTGAACCATAGTGGTGGTAGTAGTTGTGATACTGTGTGGTGTAGTAGTTAGTGTGATACATGTTGTGGTAGTAGTAGTTGTTGTGATACATGTGGTGGTAGTAGTAGTAGTGAGACATCTAGTTGGTAGTAGTAGTAGTAGTGATACATGGGGTGGTAGGAGTAGTAGTGATACATGTGGTGGTATGTAGTAGTAGTGATACTTGTGGTGGTAGTAGTGTAGTTCGTAATACATGTGGTAGTAGTAGTTGTAGTGATACATTAGTGTAGTAGTAGTAGTAATACTTGTGGTGGTAGTAGTAGTAGTGATAGATTGGTGGTAGTAGTAGTAGTGATACATGTGGTGGTTAGTAGTAGTAGTGATACATGTGGTGGGAGAGTAGTTGTGATTCATGTTGTGGGTTAGTAGTAGTATTGATACATGTGGAGTGGTAGTTGTAGTGATACATTTGGTGGTAGTTGTAGTAGTATTACATGTGGTGGTGGTATAGTAGTAGGTGTTACATGTGGTGGTAGTAGTAGTAGTAGTAGTGATACATGGGTGGTAGTTGTAGTAGTAGGTAGTGTTCACATGTGGTGGTAGTAGTAGTAGTAATACGTGTGGTCGGTAGTAGGGAGTACGTTATTCATGTGTTGGTGTAGTTGTAGTAGTAGTGATACATGTGGGTGGTAGTAGTAGTAGTAATACATGTGGTGGTAGTAGCTTGTTGTTAGTGATGCATGTGGTGGTTAGTAGTAGTAGTAGTCGTGATAAATGTGGTTGGTAGTAGTAGTTAGTATGATAATTGTGGTACGTAGTAGTAGTAGTAATTACCATTGGCGGTAGTAGTAGTAGTGATACATGTCGGTGGCTGTAGTAGTAGTGATACAGTGGTGGTTAGTAGTAGTAGTAATACATGTGGTGGTAGTTAGTAGTTGTAAGTAGTGATGTTATGTGGTGGTAGTAGTAGTAGTAATACATTGGTGGTAGTAGTAGTAGTAGTGTGATACATGTGGTGGTAGTAGTAGTGTATTGATACGTGCGGTAGTGTAGTAGTAGTAATAATGTGTGGTAGTAGTAGTGTGATAAATGGTGGTGGCAGTAGTACGTAGTGTATGTGGTGGTAGTAGTTGTAGTATACATGCTGGTGGTTGTAGTAGTAGTAATCTTGTGGGGGTAGTAGTAGTAGTGATAACATGTGGTGATAGTAGTTGTAGTTGTGTAATTCATGTGAGGGTTAGTAGTAATAGTGACACATGTGGTAGTAGTAGTAGGAGTAATACATGTGGTGGTTAGTAGTAGTAGTGTTACATGTGGTGTGGGTAGTAGTAGTAGTAGTAGTGATACATGTAGAGGTTGTAGTAGTAGTTATTCAGGGGGGTAGTAGTAGGAGGGATACATGTGGTGGTAGTGTAGTAGTTGGTAATCTATGTTGGTTGTAGTAGTAGTAGAGTATAATGTGGTGGTTTAGTAGAGTAGTGACTCATGTGGTGGTTGTAGTGTTGTTAGTAATACATGTGGTGTGGTAGTAGAGTTTTAGTGATACATGTGGTGGTGTATGTAGTAGTAGTGTTACTGTGGTGGTTGGTAGTAGTAGTAGTAGAATAATGTGGTGGTAGTAGTAGTAGTAGTGATAATGTGGGGGTAGTAGTAGTAGATTACATGTTGTGGTTGTAGTGTAGTGATACATGTGGGTGGTAGTAGTAGTAGTAAACATGTGGGTGGTAGTAGTAGTCGTAGTAGTAGTGTTACATGTGGTGTAGTAGTAGTAGTGATACATGTGGTGGTAGTAGTAGTAGGGGTGAACTGTGGTGGTAGTAGTAGTAGTGAGTCATGTGGTGGTGTTGTAGTAGTAGTACGTGATACATGTGGTGGTAGTAGTAGTAGTAGTAAACACATCGTGGTGGTAGTAGTGGTAGTGATAATGTGGTGGTAATAGTGGTAGTGATTTATGGGTGGTTGTAAGTAGTTGTAGTGATACATGTCGGTCGTAGTTAGTAGTAAATTTAATTGGGGTGGGAGTAGTGGTGTGATACATGTGGTGGTAGTAGGGTAGTGATACATGTGGTGGTTAGTAGAGGAGTGATACATGTTGGTGGTAGTAGTGGTAGGGATACATGTGTGGTAGTAGTGGTAGTGATCATGTGGTGGTAGTAGTGTAGTTGATACATTTTGGTGGTAGTAGTGGTACGTGAAACATGTGGTGGTAGTAGTGTAGTGATAAATGCGGTGGTAGTAGTGGTAGTGATACTTGTGTGGTAAGTAGTGGTAGTGATACATTTTTGGGTGTTGGTTCAGTAGGTGGTAGTGATACATGTGGTGGTAGTAGTGGTAGTGAGACATGTGGTGTTAGTAGTGGTAGTGATACATGTGGTGGTAGTAGTGGTAGTGATACATGTGGTGGTTAGTAGTGGTAGTGATATATGTGGTGGTAGTAGTGGTAGTTGATACATGTGGTGGGAGTTGTGGTTGTGATACATGCGGTGTCGTAGTGGTAGTGATACATGTGGTGGTAGTAGAGGTAGTGATAATGTGGTGGTTGTAGTGGTAGTGATACATATTTTAATTAAGGTGGTAGTAGTGGTAGTGATACATGAGCACGTGGTAGTAGTGTAGGATACATGGTGGTGGTGTAGTGGTAGTGATACATTGGGTAGTAGTGGTAGTGATTCTTGTGGTGGTAGTAGTTAGTAGTGATACCATGTGGTGGTAGTAGTGGTAGTGTACATGTGGTGGTAGTAGTGGTAGTGTTACATGTGTGGTAGCTGTGGTATGATACATGTGGTGGTAGTAGTTGGTAGTGATACATGTGGTGGTAGTAGTGGTGTGATTAATAGTGGTGGTAGTTAGTGGTAGGGATACATGTGGTGGTAGTTGTAGTAGTGATACATGTGGGAGAAAAGGTCAGCGTTGTACATGAGTTAAAAAATGGCTTTAATTCCTATTTTACTCTTGTACCTAGCTGACATTCTCTAGCAATGGTATTCACCACTACTACTACTACTGCTACCAATTATACCACTACCATCTACTACTACCAACACCACATATACCATACCACTACTACTACCAACACCACATATACCACTACCACTACTACTACCCAACACCACATTTCCCAATACACTTGCTACTACACCACACCAACACATATACCACTAACCTACTACTATGCTAAACATATACCAAACCACTACTTACTACCAACACACATATACACTCCACTACTCTACCAGAACACAATCCCATACCACTGCTACTACCACCACACAAACACATATAACCTCTACCATACTACTACTTGCTACCACATATACCACTACCACTTACTTACCAACACCACATATACCACTACCACTACTACTACCAACACCACATATACCACCTACCACTAATACTACCAACACCACATATCCCACTTCCACTGCTACTACACCACCACCACATATACCTCTACCACTACTGCTACTGTACCACAGATACCACTACAATTCTACCTACCAACTACCACATACCACTCCACTACTTTTACCAACACCACATATTTACCACTACCATACTACTACCAACAACATATCCCACTACCACTGCTACTACCCCACCACACAACATATTATCCTCTCACCAATACTATATGCTACCACATATACCACTACCACTAATCATACCAACACCACATATATCACTACCCAATACTACTACAACACACTATACCTCTACCACTGCTATCAACCACCACCAACATATAACCTCTTCACTACTACTACTGTACACATATACCACTACCACTACTACTACCAAACCACATATACCACTACCACTACTACTTACCAACACCACATCTACCACTACACTACTTAAACTTGTTTAACCACACCACATATCCCACTACCAATGCTACTACCACCACCACCTCATATACCTCTACCATACTAGCTACTGCTACCACATATACACAACCACTACTATAACAACACCACATACACCACTTACACTACTATTAACAACACACATATACCACTACCACTACTACGACCAACACCATCATATCCCACTACCACTGCTCTACCACCACCATCCACATATACCACTCACCATACCACTACTGCTACCACATATACCACTAACAATACTACTACACCACCAATATACCATACCACTGCTACTACCTCCACCACCACAGTATACACTACCACTACTACACCACATATCCACTACCACTGCTTTACACACCACCACCTCTACCACTACCAATACCACTACTGCTACCAATATACCACTAACTATATACTAACCAAACCACATATACCACTACCACTGCTATTACCACCACCACACATATACCTACTACCACTCCACTACTGCCCAACTATATACCCCTAAAACATACTACTACCAAACACCACTATCCCCACTACCACTGCTCCTACCACCAACAACACAATATACCACTACCACTACTACCACCAATATCCACTACCATACTACCAACATATACCACTACACTACTACTACAACACCACATATACCACTACCATACTACTACTACCCACCACATATACCCCACTACCACTACTACTACCACCACCACATATACCACTACACTACTAATACCACCACCACATATACCACTACCTCTACTACTACCACACCACCACTATACCACTACACTACTACCTCACATATACCACTACCCATACTCTACCAACACCACATATCCACTACCACTACTACTACCACCACCACACATATACCACTTACATAACTACTTACTACCACAACATATACACTACCACTACTACACCACACATATACACTACCATACTACTAATACCACCACATATACACTACCACTACTACTACCTCCACACATATACCCCACTACCCTACTACTACACACCACATATACCACTACATGCTACTACTACCACCACCATTCCATACCACTACTACTACCACTCACACACTTATACCACTACCACTACTACTACCACCATTACCATATAACACTTAACCACTTCTACTACCACCCACCAGCACATTATCCAATACCAACTACTTTCCACAACATATACCACTACCACTACTACTACCAACATCACATATCCCACTAACACTACTACTACCCACCCACCACACATACGTATACCACTACCAATACTACACCATAGATCCATACCACTACTACTACCACCATCAACATATACACTACCACTACTACTACCAACACCACTTATACACCTCACTTTGGAGCCTTATATATACCTCTGGTCCAGTACTGTTGTAAGGCTTGACAAAGCTCTGGAGAGCTAAACGTTGCCACAATAAAATGTCAACATTAGTTAAACTTGTGTCATTTTACTTAAATAGTAATAACGGAGAAGGGTGTTAAGGTTTGGTTCCCTTGGCGTGACAAGTGAGTTCCTGGCCAGTCTGGTTCAGAAAATTATGATTCATACACCACTTCTTCATAAAATTTTACCCTTGAATTTACCTTACGTTACGTGTTTAGGATGTAATCAGCATCATTCAGGCAGTAACCTGAAATTACATAAATAATTTTTCTTCTAATGTTATTAGGCAAGATAATGTAAAATAGTAGTGATATTCTAAGTTTCTACGTATCTAATAATAAAGTAATGCCACATATAAATTAGTTAAAATAAAGTACTTCTAAAAATTTTCTATATTGTGATAAATCTTAAGTAGACATCGCAGTCTACTGCTTCCGAAAATGATGACACGTAAATATAACGGTATATAGCAGGAGAACTTAGTCACCCCAAAAATGTAGGAGCAGGTTGCTGAGGGGACCAGTGCAGAAATATTTAGCAAGATGTTGAGTTGGAACAAGTTGGCTGCTCCTGCAGTGATACTGTAATGTTTGGTAAATGCTAACTATTATTAATAACACTTTTATACATTATGCTCTAAATCATTCGGGACTACAGAAATTCACTGACAATAAAAACGGAATTCTAATTTCACCTGCTTCATTAACAAACCGAAGTCTGGTATAAGAGTAATTAACATATGAGGCCAGAGGTGAACAAAACAAGGTTGTGTTACAAGCTTCGCCTTTCAATAGGCAACGTCTGGTTGCTGTGTGCAACCTACTGTTGCACAATGTCAGCTAGGCATGAGGCTGTCTCACAGTGGTCATCCAGGACTAGCGAGTCTTGGGCAGTTTCCTTTAACCAAGGTATTTCTTTACACAAGAGTAAAATTCAACATGCAAGGCTAGATTCTCTCAGAAGATTTATTGGCCTGTCATTTCGATCCCCCTGCTGGGGTTCTCTTAATTTGATGTTGTTGACCCCATCGAAGGGTTATTAGCGGACAATGACAAGTGATCATTAGACTTTAGATAATGACAGTAGTAATACTGTCATTAGCTAAAGTCTAATGATCACTTGTCATTGTTCGCTAATACCTTCGATGGGGTCAGCTACATCAAAGAAGAGGACCCCAGCAGGGGGTCGAGAATGACAGGCAATTAATCTTCTGAGGGATCTGCTTGCATGTTGATTATTACTCTTTGTGTAAAGATATTACCTTGGTTAGAGGAAATGCCCCAAGACTCGCTAGTCTGGAGGACCACTTGTGGACCCAGCCTCATGCTAGTGACATTGTGCAACTGGTTAGGTTGCCACACAGAAATCAGTGTGTGCCTAGTGAAAGGCCGAAGATTGTAAACACTACCTTTGTTTGTTCACCTCTGGCCGCCTATGTTAATTACTGCTAATACCAGACTTCGGTTGTTAATGAAGCAGGGTTGTAAATTGAATTCGTTTTATGGTCAGTGATTTTGCTGTAGTCCCGAATGGTTAGAGAGCAATGTTTAAATGTGTTAATTAATAATAGGTAGCATTTACCAACATTCAGGGATCACTGCTGGAGCAGCAACTTGGTTCACTACTTCAACTTCTTGCTAAATATTTCTGCACTGGTCTCAGCAATGCTCTACTTTTTGGGGGGACTATGTTCTCCTGCTATATTACTTATATTTTAGACGGTGTCATGCATTTCTCGGAAGCAGTAGACTGCATGTTCTTACTTTTAGATTTTTAACATATAGAAAAATTTTTAGATTGTCTTTATTTTAAACTCATTTTTATATTTGACATTACTTTATTCTTTAGATACTTAGATACTAGAATATCACGAAATATTTTACATATCTTGCCTAATACATTAGAAGAAAATTTTTTATGTAAGGTTCAGTTTTACTGCCTGAATGATGCGATTTACATTTAACTACGTTACTAAGGGATATTCAAGGGTATTAATTTAGGAAGAAATGGTGTATGACTCATTATTTTCTGAACATGACTTGCAGGAACGTCACTTGTCAACGACAGGAACCAAACTTACATCACCCGTCTCCGTTATGATTTTTAAGTAAATGGACACAAGTGTAACTAATGTGACTTTTATTTGTGGCAAAGTTTTGCTCTCCAGGCGCTTTGGCAAGCCTTTACAAACAGTACATGGAAACAGAGGGTATATATAGGCTCAAAGTTGAGGGGTAGTAGGGGTGTTGGTAGTAGTAGTGGTGTGGTATATGTGATGGTGGTAGTAGGTAGTGGTAGTGTAATATATGGTGGTTAGTAGTGGTAGTGGTATACGTGATGGTGGTGGTGGTAGTAGTAGTGTTAGTGGGATATGTGGTTGTTGGGTAGTAGTAGTGGTAGTGGTATATGTGGTGGTAGAGTGGTGGTGGTAATATGTGCTGGTGGTGGTAGTAGTAGTGGTATAGTGGTATATGTGTGGTGGTAGTAGTAGTGGTTAGTGGTATTTGTGGTGGTGGTAGTAGTATTGGGTGTGGTATGTGGTGGTAGTAGTAGCTGTGGTAGTGGTATATGTGGTGGTGGTAGTAGGAGTGGTAGTGGTATATTGGTGGTGGTAGTAGTAGTGGTAGTGGTATATGTGGTGGTAGTAGTAGTAGTGGTAGTAGATTTATGTGGTGGTGGTAGTAGTGGTAGGGGTATATGTGGTGGTAGTGTAGTAGTGGGTAGTGGTTTATGTGGTGGTGGTGGTAGTAGTAGTTGGTAGTGGAGATATGCTGGGTGGTTGGTAGTAGTAGTGGTAGTGGTATATGTGGTGGTAGTAGTGGTAGTGGTATATGTGGTGGGGTAGGGGTAGTAGTAGTGGTAGTGGTATATGTGGTGGTGGTAGTATGTGGTACGTCGGTATTATGTGTGGTGGTAGTAGTAGTGGTAGTGGTTATATGTTGGTGGTAGTGTAGTAGTGGTAGTGGTATGTGGTGTTGGTAGTAGTTGTTGGTAGTGGTAATGTGGTTGGTAGTAGTGGTTAGTGGTATAGGTGGTGTTAGTAGTGGTAGTGGTATATTGGTGTGGGTGGTAGTAGCAGTGGTAGTGGGAATTTGTGGTGTTGGTAGTAGGTATGTTAGTGGTATATGTGGTAAGCAGTAGTGGGTAGTGCGTAGTGGTTTATGTGGTGGTGGTGGTAGTAGCAGTGGTAGTGGTTATGTGGTGTGGTAGTAGTATTGTTAGTGGTTTATGTAGGTAGCAGTCAGTGGGTAGTTGGTTTAGTGGTATATGTGGTGGTGGTGGTTGTAGCAGTGGTAGTGGTATATGTGGTGGGAGTAGTGGTAAGTGGTATATGTGGTGGTGGTGGTAGTAGCAGTGGTTAGTAGGTATATGTGGTGTTGGTAGTAGTATTGTTAGTGGTATTTGTGAGTAGCAGTAGTGGTTAGTGGTAGTGGTATATGTGGTGGTGGTTTGAGTAGTGCAGTGGTAGTGGGATATGTGGTGTTGGTAGTAGAGTGGTAGTGGTTATTATATGTTTTTTGTGTGTATTAGTAGCTGTAGTGGTGTATTGTGGTGTTGGTAGTAGTAGTTGTAGTGGTAGATGTGGTAGCAGTAGTAGTAGTGGTAGAGGTATTATGTGGTGGTGGTGGTAGTAGCAGTGGTAGTGGGATATGTGGTGTTGGTTAGTAGTAGTGGTTGTGGTATATGTGGGGGTTGGTAGTTGTAGTGGTAGTGGTATATGTGGTGTGGTAGTTAGTAGTGGTAGTGGTATATTTGGCAGCAGTTAGTAGTAGTGGTAAGTATATGTGTTTGTTGGTGGTAGTACAGTGGTAGTGGAATATGTGGTGTTGGTAAGTATAGTGGTAGTGGTATATGTGGCTGTTCGGTAGTAGTAGTTGTAGTGGTATATGTGGTAGCAGTAGTAGTAGTGGTAGAGGTATATGTTGGTGGTGGTGGTAGTAGCAGTTGTAGTGGGATATGTGGTGTTGTTGTAGTTGTGGTAGTGTAGATGTGGTGTAGGTAAATAGTAGTGTAGTGGTGTATGTTGGTGTTGGTAGTAGTAGTGGTATAGTGGTATATGTGGTAGCAGTAGTAGTAGTGGTAGTAGGTATATGTGGTGGGTGGTTGGTAGTAGCAGTGTTAGTTGGATATTGTGGTGTTGGTAGTAGTCGTGGTAGTGGAATTGGTGGTGTTGGAAGTAGTAGTGGTTAGTGTATATGTGTGTTGGTTAGTAGTAGTGGTAGTGGTATATGTAGGTAGGCAGTAGTGTAGTGGTTGAGGTATATGTGGTGGTGGTGGTAGTAGCAGTGGTAGTGGGATATGTGTGTGTTGGTAGTATTAGTGGTAGCTGGTATATGTCGGTGTTGGTAGTAGTAGTGGTAGTGTATATGTGGTAGCAGTAGTAGTAGTGATAGTGGTTATATGTGGTTGGTGGTGGTAGTAGCAGTGGTAGTGGGATATGTGGTGTGGTAGTAGTAGTGGTAGGGGTATATGTGGTGTATTTGGTAGTAGTAGTGTTGTGGTAGTGGTATATGTGGTTGTTGAGTAGTAGTCAGTGGTGTGGTATATGTGGTAGCAGTAGTAGTTAGTAGTGGTGATAGATACATGGCTAGAGAAATGTCAGCTTGTACAAGAGTAAAAAAGGATATTTAAAGCTATTTTTATCTAAGTAAAAGCTGACTTTTTCCCCACATGTATCACTACTATACTACACCACATGTATCACTACCACTACTACCACCACATGTATCACTACCAATACTACACCACCATGTATCACTACCACTACTACCACCACTGTATCACTACCACTGCTACCACCAACATTAATCAACTTACCACTATACACCACATGTTATCACTACACTTATACCACCACATGTATCACTACATACTACCACCACATGTATCACTACCACTACTACCAAAATGTATCATATCCACTACTACCACAACTTGTATCACTACCACTACTACCACCTCATGTATCACTACATATACCACCACATGTTTCACTACCACTACTACCACCACATGTATCACTTACCACTAACTACCACCACATGTATCAATACCACTCTACACCGATGTATCACTACATACTACACCAAACTGTATCCACTACCACTACTACACCACATATATCACTACCACTACTACCACCACATGTATCACTAACCACTACTACCTCCACATGTATCACTACCACTTACTTACCACCACATGTTCACACCACTCCTACCAACCAATGTACACTAACCATACGACCACATGTATCACTACCAACTACTACCACCACATGTTTCATACCCATTACTACCAACCGCATGTATCACTACCACTACTACCACCACATGTTCATACACTATTACCACCACATGTTCACACCACTACTACCACCACATGTATCACTACCACTACTACACCACATGTATCACTACCTCTACTACCACCATTGTATCAATAACACTACTACCACAACTGTTATCACTACCACTACTTCCCACACATGTATCCACTTCCACTACTACCCCAAATGTAATTACTACTATACTACCTCATGTTTCCACTACTCTATTACTACCACCACTATTTCACTACCACTATTACTCACATGTATTTTCTCTAAGCCACTACTACCACCACATGTATTCTACTACTACTACTACAACCACCTGTATCACTATTACTACTTACTACTACCACCACATGTCTCACTACTATTACTAACCCACATGTATCATACTACTATTCGTCCCCCACATGTATCTCTACTATACTACACCACATGTCTGAGCACTACTACTACTATCTACTACCACCACATGTATTATACTACTTACTACCACCACATGTTTCATACCACTATACCAAAACATGTATTACTACTACTACTACCAACACATGTATCACTACTACTAACTACTACACCACCTGTATTACTATACTACTACTACCACCCACCACATGTATCACTACTATACTAATACCACCACATGTATCACTAATACTTACTACCACCCACATGTATTTATACTACTACTAATACACCACTGTGTCACTACTTCTATACTACCACCTCATGTATTATATACTACTACTATACCCACCATATGTATTACTACTACTACTACTACCACCACATGTATCTCTCCTACTTCTACCACACTTGACTTATACTACTACTACCACCACATGTATCACTACTATATACACTTCCACCACATGTTTCACTACTACTACTACCACCACATGTATACTACTACTACTACCACCACATGTGTCACTATTACTACTACCTTCACATTGTATTACTACTACTACTACTACTATCCACACATGTATCACTATACTATACCCCCACATGTATTACTACTACTTCCTACCACCACTGTATCTCTACTACTACTACCACCACATGTATCACTACTACTACTGCCACCACATGTATCACTACTACTACTACCACCACATGTATTACTACTACTACTACTACCGCATGTATCCAATACTAACTAATACTACCACCAAGTATCACTACTACTACTACTACTACCCCACATGTATTACTACTATACTACCTCACATACATCACTACTACTATACCTTTACCACCACATGTATTACTACTACACTACCACCACATGTTTCACTACTATACTGCCACAACATGTTTCACTACTACTTACTACCACCACATGTATCACTCTACTATCCTACACATGTATCAATATATCTACTTATACCACCACATGTATCATACTACTACTATACTACCACCACATGCATCACTATACTAACTTACTACCACCACATGTATTACTAATACTACTACCACCAATGTATCACTAATACTACTACTACTACCAACACATGTATAATACTACTACTACTACACCACAAGTATTACTACTAATACTACCACACATGTATCACTTCTACTACACTACTACCACCAATGTATCATAATTACTACTAATAATACCACACACTTGTATAAATATAATACTACCACCACCAACATCGTATTACTACTCTACTACCACCACATGTATCACTACCTACTACCACCACAGGTATCACTACTACTACTACCACAACTGGCTAATCACTACTACTACTCCCACCAAATTGTTTCACTATACTACTACCACCACATGTATCACTACTACTACTACCCCCAATCTATCACTACTACTACTCCACACATGTATTATACTACTACTACACTAGATGTTATCACTACTACTACTTACCACCACAATGTATCACTTACTACTACTACTCCACCCCCCACCAAATTTTGGGTTAAATTTTTCACAAAACTATACTACTACCACAAATGTATCACTACTACTACTACACCACCTTGTATCACTACTACTATACTACACTAGATGTTATCACTACTACTACTACCACAACATGTATTCACTACTACTACTACTAACACCACATGTATCCACTAATACTACTCCTAACCACCACATGTATCACTACTACTTACCACCCACATCGTATCACTACTACTAATACCACTCATGTATCCTACTTCTACTACCACCAAACTGTCATCCTACTACTACTTACCACAAATGTATAACTATCACTACTACTACCCACACTGTATCACCTACTACTACTACCACCACAGGTTTCACTACTCACTACACCACCACATGTATCACTACTACTTCTACACCACTAGTATTAAAACTACTAAACTCACTTCAACTATATATACCCTCTGTGTCCATATGCCACTGGTTGGTAACCGCTTGACAAAGCTCCTGGAGAGAGCGTAAACGGGTGCCACATTAAAAGTGAAATTTGTTTCACTTGTTTCCCTTCACTTAACATAGGGTGGTAAATTCTACCAACGTTAATACATTATCCTTTTGCGTCTTTGAGGTAGACGGCCTGATGGTTTTATGAATAACGAAATTCTTGGATTATGCAGAAACCGATATGCAGCTAGTTAATTTAATAATAATATCATATAATATAATACTATTAATAATAATAATAATAATAATAATAATTATAATAAAAATAATATTTTTATAATAATCCTATTAAGTAGGTAGACAGCAACCACCCAGGGATGGTTACTTACAGTCCGGCCAAGTGAGTGTAAAAACGAAAACCCTGTAATTGTTTTACATGATGGTTAAGATTGCTGGTGTCCTTTTTTCTGTCTCATAAACATACAAGATTTCAGGTACGTCTTGCTACTTCTACTTACACTTAGGTCACACTACACATACACGTACAAGCATATATACATATACATCCCTCTGGGTTTTCTGCTATTTTCTTTCTAGTTCTTGTTCTTGTTTATTTCCTCTTACCTCCATGGGGAAGTGGAACAGAATTCTTCCTCCGTAAGTCATGCGTGTTGTAAGAGGCGACTAAAATGCCAGGAGCAAGGGCTACTAACCCCTTCTCCTGTAAAAAATTACTAAATTCAAAAAGAGAAACTTTTGTTTTCTTTTTGGGCCACCCTGCCTCGGTGGGATACGGCCGGTTTGTTGAAAGAAGAAAGAATAATAATAATAATAATAATAATAATAATAATAATAATAATAATAATAATAATAATAATAATAATAATAATAATAATAATAATGATAATAATAATAATTATATTATTATTATTATTAATATTATTATTATTATTATTATTATTATTATTATTATTATTATTATTATTGATCTTCTTCTTGTTATTGTTGTATATGCATAAGGAAGCACTAATCCCGTACGGCTGATACGGTGCCTGAGGGACAGAAAGTAGAAGTCGAAGGTAATAAATATTATAACTAAATATTTTGTAATTTATTGTTATTGGCACTATTTACTTTCTTTGTAATTATTGATACATTAATACAGGCTCTTCTGACTGAGATGTCTGCAATAGAAATGCACCATTTCTTTGGTAACATTTCTGACCCAATCTTCCACCTAGTTAAACCAAGACTGTATCCAAATGTGGACTCTGGTCAGCCTGGTCACGTGAGGCTCATCATCAGGTCAGTGTACGACGAAGAAGGTAATACTTCTCTATAACATTTTATGTTTCCTCAAAGAGGTACCCATAATTCCTTTAGTAACATTATGTAGATTATTGTACGAAAAACTTTATTTTTGGTTAATTTAGTATGTTATTATTAAATATTTTTTCTTAGAATGCTTTTCTCCAGTGGTAATATTTTCCTCTTAAATTGTTTAAGTTAATATAAATGAATATTAAAGAGGTAACTAATACTAAAGTATTAAGAAACACTTAAGTCTTCCCAGAGGACACATTGATGTTTCTCACTCAGCTGGTCGTGGGTTTCACTCAGCTGGTCGTGGGTTTCACTCAGTGGCCCGGCCGGTTTTAATCAGGGGTCGTCGGTTATCCTCAGGGTCGTCGGGTATCACTCAGCTGGTCGTGGTTTTAAATAAACTCAGTTTGGTCGTCGGTATCACTCAGTGGTCGTCCGGTTAAACCCCAAGCTGGTTAGCCCCGGTTAACCAGCTCACTGGTCGTCGGTTTCACTCAGTGGTGGCGTGGAATCATTTCAGCAGGTCGTCGGTAAAATCGGGCGGGTCGTGGGTATAAACTCAGGGTCGCCCGGTACCCACTCAGCTGGTCGTCGGTATCACTCAGCTGGCGTGGGTATCACTCGTGGTCGTCGGTATCCTAATGGTCGTCGGTATCAACAGCGTCGGGAAAAAATAAAAAGAAACTCTCCCGAAACAAATTTTAATTAAAAAATTACTGTGTCGGTAGGAACCGTTTTTTAAGCGCTAAAAAAAGGGGGCACCGAGCGAAAAAAAAAATAGAATAAAAAACGTTCGTTATTGGTCTTCTTGCTGTTTTTTTGTTCGCCAGTTTTTTTTTTCCCCAAACAAAAACTTAAAGGGAAAATATTTTTTTTGCATTATTGCTCTCTCACACAGGGGAACTTTAAATTGCTGTCTCACAAAAGAAAATTTATTGCTGTCTCACCCCTAACTTTTATTGCTGTCCACACACGCACATTTTTTTTGTTTTTCTCCACCCGGCACATTTTTGCTGTCTCCAAACCCGCCATTATTGCTGTTCACACACGCAATTTATTGTTGTCTAACACAGCCCCTTTATGTTGTCTCCCAACCCCACATTTTTGTTGTCCACACACGAAACTTTATTGTTGCCCTCACCACGCACATTTTTGGCTTTTCTCAACACCCCAATTATTGTGTCCCCAAAACCACGCACATTATTGTTGTCTAACTCCGCACTTAAATTGCTGCCCTTTTCACACACGAAATTTTTTTGCTGTCTCCACCGAACATTATTCCCTGTCTCACACCCGCACATTATTGTTTCTCACACAGGGACATTATTGCTGTCTCCCCACACCCCAAAATTATTGCTGTTCACCACGCACTTTATTGTTGTCTCACACACGACATTTTTTGCTGTTCCCCACACGCAATTTATTGTTGTCTCACACACGCACATTATTGCTTTTCTCCCCAAAACGCAATTATTGCTGTCTCACACAGCACTTTATTGCTCTCTCACACACGAACTTTTTTTGGGTCTCACACACGCAAATTTTGCTCTCTCCCCCGGGGGGCACATTATTGTTTGTCTCACACACGCCATTTTTTCCCTCTCTACACACGCACATTATTTTTGTCTCCACACGAACATTTTGCTTGTCTCACCACGAATTTTGCCTCTAACACAGAACATTATTGTTGTTCCCCAAAAGCCTTTTTTGGTTGTTTCACACCGCACTTTTATTGCTGTCCCCCAACACCAAAAATTTATTGCTGTCTCACACACCCCACATTTTTGTTGTTCCCCACACGCCCATTTTTTGCTGTCTCACAACGCACATTTGTTGTCTCACACCCCCAAAATTATTGCGGGCCCACACACGCCCTTTTGCTGTTCACCACGCAATTATTGCCCTTTTCACCCACGCACATTATTTTTGTCCACACCACGACATTTTTTCCCTCTCTCACACACGCACTTTTTTGGCTGTCTCACCCCGCACATTATTGTTTCCTCCCCAAAACGCAAAAAATTGTTGTCCCCAACACGCCATTATTGCGGGCTCACCCCCGCACTTTATTGCTTTCTAACACCGCCTTTAAATTGTTGTTCCCCACACGCCATTATTGTTGTCTCCCCAACGAAACATTATTGCCTCTCACACAGAAATTTTTTTGGGTTTGTTCAACCCGAAAATTATTGTGTCCCACACAGCACATTATTGCTCTCTCCCCACGCACATTATTGTTGTCTCCCACGCACATTATTGCTCTCCACACACCAAATTATTGCTGTTCACACGGCACTTTATTGTTTCTTCACACACGCACTTATTGTTGTCTACACAGACATTTTGCTTTTCTCAACACGCACATTATTGCGGGTCTCAAACCCACTTTATTGTTGTCTCACACACCCCAACATTATTGCTGTCTCACCCGCACATTATTGCTGTCTCCCCACCGCACATTATTGCTCCCCACACACGCCTTATTGTTGCCCTCACCCCACGCACATTTTGCTCTCTACCCCACGCACATTTTTTTTGTCTCACACACGCACTTTTTATTGCTCCCCTCACACCGCACTTAAATTGTTGTCTCACACACGCTTTTTATTGCTGTCTCAAAACACGCACATTTTTGCTCTTTCCCCACACGAAATTATTTTTGGGTCCACACAGCCTTATTGCTCTCTCACACCCCGCACATTATTGCTGCCCTCAAACACGACTTTTGCTTTTTCCTCACCCCACCCCTTTTATTGCTCTCCACACCCCGCACTTATTGTTGTTCACAAAAGCCAAATTTTTTGGCTGTCTCACACGGGCACTTTATTGCTTCTAAAAAACCGCCATTATTGCTCTCCCACACAGCAATTATTGTTGTCTAAACCACCCCAACTTTTATTGCGGTTTTCACACCGCACTTTTTTTGCTTCTCACACACGCACTTTATTGTTTTTCTAAACCACGCAATTATTGCTCTTAAACACACGCCATTTTTGCTGTTCACACACGCATTTTATTGCTCTCCCCACACACGCACTTTTTTGGTTGTCCCCACACCGCCTTTTTGTTTTTTTTAAACACGAAATTTAAATTGCTGTCCACACACCCCTTTATTTTTTTCTCACACACGCACATTATTGCTGTCTCCAAGCCCCTTTATTGCTGTTTTCCACCCCGCAATTTTGCTCTCTCACACCCCGGAACATTTTTTGTTGTTAAACACACGAAAATTATTGCTTTTCTAAACCACACGCAATTTTTGTTGTCTCACCCGCACATTATTGCTCCCCTCAAAACGCAATTATTGTTGTCTCCACACGCACTTTTATTGCTGTCCCCACCCCACGAAATTATTGCTCTCTCCCCACAAGCCCCTTTAATTTTTGGTTAAACCACGCAATTATTGCTCTCTAAACCCGGGAACATTTTTTGCTGTCTCACCCACGAACTTTTTGCTCTTTCACCACGCCCCTTATTGTTGTCTCACAAAAGCACATTTTTGCTGTCTCACACAGGGCCATTTTTGGGCGGTCTCACACAGGGAATTATTGTTTTTCTCAAAAAGCACATTATTGCTGTCCCCACAAAACCCCACATTATTGCCTGTCTCACAAAGCCATTTTGCTCTTCAAACAGCACATTTTTGTTGTTTTCACCACGACATTTTTTCTCTCTCACAAAAGCACATTATTGCATTTCACACAGGGCCTTTTATTGTCTCTCAAACCGCACATTATTTTTTTTCTCACACACGAACATTATTCTCCCCCCTCCACTTTTTTGTTGTCCCCACCACACGCACTTATTGCTTTTCTCACACCGCACATTTTTTGTTTCTCTCCCCACACGACATTATTGCATTCTCCCACACGCAAAATTTTGCCTCTACCCCACGAAAACATTATTGCATTTTCACCCACGCAAATTATTGCTCTCTCCCACACGAAACTTTATTGTTGTCTCCACACGCACATTATTGCTCTCTCACACACGCCCCAATTTTTGGGTTGTCTCACACACGCCATTAAATTCTTCTCACACACGAACATTATTGCTCTCTCACACACGCTCATTTTTTGTTGTCTACCACCCCAATTATTGCCTCCCCACTCACTCACATTTTTGCTGTTCCCCACACGAAACATTATTGCGTCTCAAAAAACGCACTTTATTGTTGTTTTACCCCGGGCACATTATTGCTTCTCTCACCCCAGGGCCATTATTGCATTCTCACCACGACTTATTGCGGCTCACACACGACATTATTGTGTCTCCCCACAGGCCACATTTTTTGCTGTCTCACAAAACCGCCCCTTTTTTGCTGTCTCACACACGCACTTTATTGTGTTTTTCCCCACCGCACATTATTTCTCTCTAACACACGCACATTATTGTTGTCTACACCGCAAAATTATTGCTCTCTCACACACGCACATTATTGCTGTCTCACCCCACGCCGTTTTGGTTCCACCAACGCACTTATTTTTGGTCTCACACCCCGCCCCATTTTGCTGTCTCACAAAAACGCCCATTATTGGGGTCTCACAAAAGAAATTTATTGTTCTCACACACGAACATTATTGTGTTCACCCCACGCTTTTTGTTTGTCTCACCCGCACTTTTTTGCTGTTCACACCGACTTATTGCTCTCTCACAAACGAAACTTTTATTGCTCTCTCACACACGCACATTATTGCTCTCTCCACCGCCATTTTGCTCTTCACCCCGCACTTTTTTGCTCTCTCACCTCGCAATTATTGCTCTCTCCCACACGCACATTATTGCTTTTCCTCACACACGAACTTTATTTTTCTCCACACGCAATTTTGTTGTCTCCCCCACACGCCCATTATTGTTAACACACAAACATTATTGCGGTTTTTCACACACGCCCATTATTGCCTCCCCACACATTTCCTTTAAATTTTTTGTCTCACACACCCCAATTATTGCTCTCTCCCCCACGCCCATTATTGCGTCTAAAACCCGCACAATTTTTTTGTTTTCACACACGCAATTATTGCCTCTCTCACACCTCACTTTTATTGTTGTCTACACAGCATATTTTGTCTCCCCCACAGGGAAAATTTTTTTGGGTCTAAACACACGCCTTTATTGCTCTCCACACACTCCCCTTTAAATTGCTGTCTCCCACACGATATTATTGCTGTCTAAACAAAACGCAAAATTATTCCCTGTCTCACACCGACATTTTTGCTGTCTCACAAAACGCACTTTTATTGTTTGTCTCACACACGAACATTTTTGCTCTTCACACATCCATTATTGCTTCTCACACACTAAATTTATTGCGGGTCTCCCCCCGCACATTATTGCTGTTTTCACACACTAACATTTTTCCCTGTCTCACACACTCACATTTTTTGCCCCTCTCACACACGAACATTATTTTTTGTCTCACAAAACGCACTTTTTTGTTGTTTCCCCACACGCAATTATTGTTGTCCACACACGCAAATTTTTTGGGCTGTCTCACCCCACGCACATTATTGCTTTTAAAACCACACCATTTAATTGCTGTCTCCACACGAAAAATTATTGGTTCACAACGCACTTTAATTCCCGGTCTCCCCTTCTCACATTATTGCGGTCCACACACTAAATTATTGCTGTCTCACACAGCCCCTTATTGCTGTCTCACCCCACTCACATTATTGCGGCTTTTGGCACACGCAAAATTATTGCTGTCTCACACCCGCACATTATTGCTGTCTCCAACGCCAATTTTTGCGGCTCACACACTAAATTTTTTAAATCTCTCACAAAAGAACATTTTTGGGTTGTCTCACACACGCCCCATTATTGCTGTCCACACACGCAAATTATTGTGTTTTAACACACAATTATTAAATCTCTCCACCCCGCAATTATTGCGGGTCTCACCACGCCATTTTTGTTTCTCACACACGCCATTTTTTGCTGTTAAACCACCACCATTATTGCTTTTCCACACACGCACATTATTGCTGTCCCCACCACGCACTTTATTGCTGTCTAAAACCCCCGAAACCATTATTGCTGTCTCAACACGCCCCATTTTTTTCTGTCTAACACACGAACATTTATTGCTGTTTTCACACACGCATTTTTTGGGTTGTCTCAAAACACGACATTTTTTGCGTCTCACCACGAAACTTTATTGTCTCACCCCCACGCCCCCTTTATGTTGTTAAACCCCACGCACTTTAAATTGCTGTCTCCACCGCAATTATTTTCTCACACCCCGCCTTATTGCTCTCTCACCCCACCCCAATTATTGCTTCTCACACACGCACATTTTTGCTGTCTCACAAAACGCACTTTTATTTTTTGTCTCACAAAAACGCACATTTTGCTTTTCTCAACCGCCTATTTTTGTTGTCCCCAACCCAACACAATTTTTGGCTGTTCACACACGGAAACATTATTGTTTTTTCTCACCCCAACGCACATTATTGCTCTCTCACACACGAATTTTTTGCTGCCCTACACAAGCAAAATTATTGCTCTCTCACACACCCCAAAATTATTGCGGGTTCACCCCCCGCACATTATTGTTTGTCTCACACACGCAAATTATTGGGGTCTCACAAAACGCACTTTAATTGCTGTTCACACACGCACATTATTGCTGTCCCCACAAACGCACATTATTGTTCTCCCCACACGAAAATTTTATTGTTTCTCCCCACGACATTATTGCTGTTTTCCCCCACGCACTTTATTGCTGTTTTCACCAGGGAAATTATTGCTCTCTCAAAACACGCACATTATTGCTGTCTCACACACGACATTTTTGTTCTCACACACCCCACATTATTGTTGTCTCCCAAAAACGCCCCCTTTTTCGGGTTTTCCCCACACGCCCTTAGGGGCTCTCTCATTTACACGCCCATTATTGCTTCTCAAAACACGCCATTTTTGGGCTCTTCACCCCCGCAATTATTGTGTTAAACCACGCACATTATTGCTCTCCACCCAAAACGCACATTATTGCTCTCTCACAAAACCCCACAAAATTTCTCTCTCACACAGCCATTATTGCTGTCCCCACACACGCCATTATTGTTCTCACACCCCGAAAATTATTTTTGTCTCAACCGCACTTTATTGTCTCAAAACCCGCCCCATTTTGGGCCGGTTTTCCACACGAAATTTTTTTGCTCTTCACACACGCACATTTTTTGTTTCCTTCACACACTCACATTATTGTTGTCTCAACAACGCACATTATTGCTTCTCACACACGACATTATTGCTTTTCTCACACCCCCAATTTTTTGCTGTCTCACATCGGCACATTTTTTGCTGTTTTTCCACACGCACATTATTTTTTTTCCCCCACCCCCAAAATTATTGCTGTCTCCCTCACGAAACTTATTGCTGTCTCACCACGCCATTTTTTTTTTCTCTCACACACGCAAATTATTGTTGTCTCCACACGCCATTATTGCCTCCCCTCCACACGCACATTTTTGCTGTTCCCCCGCACATTATTGCTTTTCTCAACACCCCAATTTTATTGTTGTCCCCACCGCACTTATTGCTGTTTTTCACACTTGACATTATTGCTTTTCTCACCCCACGAAACTTTAATTTTTTGTTTAAACCACGCAATTATTGTTGTTAAACCACGACATTATTGCCTTTTTCCCACCACCCCACATTATTGCTTGTCTCCCCACGCACATTTTTCCCTGTCTCACACACGCACATTATTGCTGTCTCACACACGCACATTATTGTTGTCTCACACACGCACATTATTGCTGTCTCACACACGCACATTATTGCTGTCTCACACACGCACATTATTGCTCTCTCACACACGCACATTATTGTTGTCTCACACACGCACATTATTGTTCTCACACACGCACATTATTGTTGTCTCACACACGCACATTATTGCTCTCTCACACACGCACATTATTGTTGTCTCACACACGCACATTATTGCTCTCTCACACACGCACATTATTGCTGTCTCACACACGCACATTATTTTTTCTCACACCGCACATTATTGTTGTCTCACAGCACTTATTGTCTCACACCCACATTATTGCTGTTCCCAACGCCTTTTGCTCTTCACACACTCAATTATTGTTGTCTCACACACGCACATTATTGCTCTCTCAACAAAACGCACATTATTGCTGTCCCCAAAACCGCCACATTATTGTTGTCTCACACCGCACATTATTGTTCTCACACACTCACATTATTGTTGTCTCACACACGCATATTTATTGTCTCACCCACGCACATTATTTGTCTCACACACGCCATTATTGCTCTCTCACCACTCACAATTATTGCTGTCTCACAAAACGCTTATTATTGCTGTCTCACACACGAAAATTTTTGCTGTCTCACACACGCACAATTATTGCTGTCTCACACACGCACTTATTGTTGTCTCACACACGCACATTTTGCTCTCTCACACACTCACATTATTGCTCTCTCACACACTCACATTATTGCTGTCTCACACACGCACATTATTGCTGTCTCACACACTCACATTATTGCTGTCTCACACACTCACATTATTGCTCTCTCACACACGCACATTATTGTTGTCTCACACACGCACATTATTGTTGTTTCACACACGCACATTATTGTGTCTCACACCACGCACTTTATTGCTGTCTCACACACGCACATTATTGCGGTCTCACACACCACATTATTGCTGCTCCACACACGCACATTATTGCTGTCTCACACACGCACATTATTGCTGTCTCCCCACACTCACATTATTGCTGTCTCACACACTCACATTATTGCTGTCTCACACACGCACATTATTGCTGTCTCACACACTCACATTATTGCTGTCTCGCACACGCACATTATTGCTGTCTCACACACGCATTATTGTGTCTCACCCCAACGCACATTATTGCTGTCTCACACACTCACATTTTTGATCTCTCACACACGCACTTTTATTGTTTCTCACCCCGCACATTATTGATGTCTCACACAGCACATCATTGCTGTCTCACACAGCACATTTTTGGGCTGTCTCACACACGACATTATTGTTGTCTCACACACGCACATTATTGCTGTCTCACACACGCACATTTTGTCTCACACACGCACATTTTTGTTGTCTCACACACGCACATTATTGCTGTCTCACACACGCACATATTGTCTCACACACGCACATTATTGCTTTTCACACACGCACTTTATTGCTCTCTCAAAACACGCACATTATTGCTGTCTCACACACGCACTTTTATTGTTGTCTACACACGCACATTATTGCTGTCTCACACACGCACATTATTGTTGTCTCACACACGCACATTATTGCTGTCTCACACACGCAACATTATTGTTGGTCTCCACACCCCTCTTATTGCTCTCTCACACACGCACATTATTGCTGTCTCAACAAGCAATTATTGCTCTCTCACACACGCACCATTATTGCTGTCTCACTACAGCACATTATTGCTGTCTCAAAACACGCACAATTTTTGTGTTCACAACACGCACATTATTGCTGTCTCACACACGCACATTATTGCTGCCCTCAAAAACGCACATTATTGTTCTCACACACGCACATTATTGTTGTCTCACACACGCACATTATTGCTGTCCCCAAACACACGCACATTATTGATGTCTCACACCACATTATTGCTCTCTCTCCACCGCACATTATTGCTCTCTCACCCCACGCACATTATTGTTCTCACACACGACATTTTTGGGTTGTCTCACCACCGCACATTATTGTTTGTTCTCACACACGACTTATTGCTCTCTCACACAGGGCCAATTATTCCCTCTCTCACACACGCACATTATTGCTCTCTCACACACGCACATTATTGCTGTCTCACACACGCCATTTTTTGCTGTCTCACCCCACATTATTGATTTTCCTCACACACGACATTATTGCTGTCTCACACACGCACATTATTGCTGTCTCACCACACGCACATTATTGCTGTCTCACACACGCACATTATTGCTGTCTTCACACACGCACATTATTGCTTCTCACACACGCACATTATTGCTGTCTACACACGCAAAATTATTGCTGTCTCACACACGCACTTTTATTGCTGTCTCACACACGCCATTATTGTGTCTCACACACGCACATTTTTGTTGTCTCAAAACACGCACATTATTGCTGTCTCACACACGCACATTATTGTTTTCCCACCACCACATTATTTTTTGTCTCACACACGCACTTTATTGCTTCCCACACGCACATTTTTGTTGCTCACACACGCACATTATTGCTGTCTCACACACGCACATTATTGCTGCTCACCACACGCACATTATTGTTCTCACACACGACATTATTGTTGTCTCACAACACCACATTTATTGCTGTCTCACACACGCACTTATTGTTTTGTTCACACACGCACATTATTGCTCTCTCACACACGCACATTATTGCTGTTCTCACACACGCACATTATTGTTCTCACACACGCACATTATTGTTGTGCTCACACACGCAAAATTTTGCTGCTCACACACGCACATTATTTCTTTTCTCACACACGCACACTATTGCTCTCTCTCACACCCCACATTATTGCTCTCTCCCCACACGCCATTATTGCTGTCTCACAACCGCAACATTATTGCTCTCTCACACCCACATTATTGCTCTCTCACACACGCACATTATTGCTCTCTCACACACGCACATTATTGCTGTCTCACACACGCACATTATTGTTCTCACACACGCACATTATTGTTGTCTCACACACGCACATTATTGTCTCACACACGCACATTATTGCTGTCTCACACACGCACATTATTGCTCTCTCACACACGCACATTATTGCTCTCTCACACACTCACATTATTGTTGTCTCACACACGCACATTATTGCTCTCTCACACACGCCACATTATTGCTCTCTCACACCACTCACATTATTGCTGTCTACCACCGCAACATTATTGCTGTCTCACACACTCACATTATTGCTGTCTCACACCTCACATTATTGCTCTCTCACACACGCACATTATTGTTGTCTCACACACGCACATTATGTGCTGTCTCCACACTCACATTATTGTTTGTCTCACACACTCACATTATTGCTCTTCACACACGCACATTATTGTTGTCTCACACACGCACATTATTGCTGTTCACACACTCACATTATTGCTGTCTCACACACTCACATTATTGCTGTCTCACACACTCACATTATTGCTGTCTCACACACTCACATTATTGCTCTCTCACACACGCACATTATTGTTGTCTCACACACGCACATTATTGCTGTCTCACACACTCACATTATTGCTGTCTCACACACTCACATTATTGCTGTCTCACACACGCACATTATTGGTTGTCTCACACACGCACATTATTGTTGTCCTCACACACGCACATTATTTCTGTCTCACACACTCACATTTTTGGGATCTCTCACACACGCAACATTATTGTTGTCTCACACACGCACATTTTGCTGTCTCACACACGCACATTATTGCTGTCTCACACACTCACCATTATTGATCTCTCAACCGACATTATTGTTGTCTCACACACGCACATTATTGCTGTCTCAAAACACGCACATTATTGCTGTCTCACACACGCACATTATTGCTGTCTCACACAAGCACATTATTGCTCTCTCACACACGCACATTATTGCTGTCTCACACACGCACATTATTGCTGTCTCACACACGCACATTATTGCTGTCTCACACACGCACATTATTGCTGTCTCACACACGCACATTATTGCTGTCTCACACACTCACATTATTGATCTCTCACACACGCACATTATTGTTGTCTCACACACGCACATTATTGCTGTCTCACACACGCACATTATTGCTGTCTCACACACTCACATTATTGATCTCTCACACACGCACATTATTGTTGTCTCACACACGCACATTATTGCTGTCTCACACACCCCATCTATTGCTGTCTCACACACGCACATTATTGCTGTCTCACACACGCACATTATTGCTGTCTCACACACGCACATTATTGCTGTCTCACACACGCACATTATTGCTGTCTCCACCGCACATTATTGCTGTCTCACACACGCACATTATTGCTGTCTCACACACGCACATTATTGTTGTCTCACACACGCACATTATTGCTGTCTCACACACGCACATTATTGTCTCACACACGCACATTATTGTTGTCTCACACACGCACATTATTGCTGTCTCACACACGCACATTATTGTTGTCTCACACACGCCATTTTGCTCTCTCACACACGCAATTATTGCCTCTCTCAACACGCACATTATTGCTGTCTCACACACGCACATTATTGTTGTCTCACACACGCACATTATTGCTGTCTCACACACGCACATTATTGTTGTCTCACACACGCACATTTTTGCTGTCTCACACACGCCCCATTATTGTTGTCTCACACACGCACATTATTGCTCTCTCACACCGCCCCATTATTGCTGTCTCACACGCACAATTTTGCGGGTCTCACACACGCACATATTGTTGTCTCACACCCCGCACATTATTGCTCTCTCACACACGCACATTATTATTTTTCTCACACACGCACATTATTGCTCTCTCACACACGCACATTATTGCTCTTCACACACGCCATTTTTTGCTCTCTCACACACGCAACATTTTGCTCTCTCACACACGCACATTATTGCTCTCACACACGCACATTATTGCTGTCTCACACCGCACATTATTGCTTTCTCACACACGCACATTATTGCTCTCTCACACACGCACATTATTGCTCTCTCACACACGCACATTATTGCTCTCACACACGCACATTATTGCTGTCTCACACACCCACATTATTGCTTTCTCACACACGCACATTATTGCTCTCTCACACACGCACATTATTGCTCTCTCACACACGCACATTATTGCTCTCTCACACACGCACATTATTGCTGTCTCACACACGCACATTATTGTTGTCTCACACACGCACATTATTGCTCTCTACACACGCACTTATTGCTCTCTCACACACCGCACATTATTGCTGTCTCAAAACACGCACATTATTGTTTTTCTCACACACGCACATTTTTCCCTGTCTCACACACGCATTCATTCTTGTCTCACGAAACATTTTTGCTCTCTCACACACGCACTTATTGCTCTCTCACCCCACTATATTTTTGTTGTCTCACACACGCACATTATTGCTGTCTCACACACGCACTTCATTCTTGTCTCACGCACATTATTGCTCTCTCACACACGCACATTATTGCTCTCTCACACACGCACATTATTGTTGTCTCACACGCACATTATTGCTCTCACACGCACATTATTGCTCTCTCACACACTCACATTATTGTCTCACACACGCACATTATTGCTGTCTCTCACACGCACATTATTGCTGTCTCACACACGCACATTATTGCTGTCTCACACACATTATTGCTGTCTCACACACGCACATTATTGTCTCACACGCACATTATTGCTCTCTCACACACTCACATTATTGTCTCACACACGCACATTATTGCTGTCTCACACACGCACATTATTGCTGTCTCACACACGCACATTATTGCTGTCTCACACACGCACACTATTGTTGTCTCACACACGCACGTTATTGCTATCTCACACACGCACATTCTTGCTGTCTCACACACGCACATTCTTTGTAATTTAAAAGTTTTTTTTAATATGCATTAAATTTTAATAATTGCATATGATTCCCGTGATTAGAAGACGGAGGATCGAGCTTTCACAACACATTGCACGGAAAAAGTAATTTATATAAAAATAATAAAATACTGCTGGTATGTATATTAGAGCAGCAAAATTATCTACACGTGTCCTAGATCCCCAGACCTGACCCGTAGACTCTGTGTTGGCACCTTCAGAAGCTTAGTGGCGCCCATGTGAGTGCTGGAGTGTATATTGATGGCGTGCTGGTGCCATTTCATGCCATTCCCCTGTCATTACCGCTCCACTAATGCCACGCACGTGGTCACTTTTCACAACTGTGAAAAACCACGTCCTGGTAAGTTACTGTGAAAAACCACGCCCTGGTAAGTTATATATCATAACAATTTTTGTTACTTTTAGTTGAAAAGTGAAGATGAATGATTTTTTAAATTGAAGTGGGGTAGGAATGATTAAGATAAATAATAATGGGAAAGTGAAGAGGAATGGGTTTACTTATAATAAAAGAAAGTGTTGGAAAAAAAAATTCAGTGTTTGGTTTCAGTATTTCCTTAAAATTCGTAGGCCTATGCAAAAATTTTAGTAAGAAAAACAGAAAGATAATATTCCATAAGACATGTCAGTGAACGGGGACACTTCGCCAACTACTGCCTTTTTCGAACGTTCTGCTACAAGAACTTGAAACATTCTCCTCAACTATAAAGTTGTGTTCCTAATTCTCTCTGTATTGGGCTGAGAAAATAACTAGTGGTGAGTTGTCTCCTTCTGTAAAATATTCTAAATGGGCAAGTGGTTTATATGTCCTTCTGTTATTCTTTATTGGACCTCACTCATATGAATTACATAATATTATTTTTATTTTATTTTACATTTAGTTTGTCCTATTAATATTTTATGTTATGATAAGGACAATAAGTGCAAGAATAAATAATTTATCTTCGGTCTTTCAGGATGGTATCATTATTACAGCAGACCAGTTGGCCACACTTCATCCTCTCCTTCAACGTTTCCAGTCACTGGTAGAGGAGCATCTACCTTGTGACGGCCTCATTATGCGCTACAATGATACAACAAATAATAATACATCTACTGTAAGTATTTACACTGGTATAAGAGTGTTTTTTTTTAATATAACAGAGACAGTTTTACAAACAACATAATTATTCAAATCACAAATTAGTTTGTTTAATAAATATCACTTTGCATTAAAATAGTTTTAACTCGTAAAATATGGTATTATTTTAGACATTGTTTATGGCAATTTTATCATTTTTTTACAAATATGTCTGGATTATGTGTTATTAAGTGCATGTTTGAACGTAATAACGAACATTTAATACATAAGAACGTTTTCAATAATTAAGTTTCTAATCCAAGAAGAATTTTAGTAATAAAGTTAACAATTAATGCTAAATTAATATTTTGTTAATATGAAAGAAATATTTCTAGCATTTGCCATACTAGGCCTCGCTTATATAGTACAGTGTCAGCCTCATTTAAGGACTCCGTATTATAGAATGTTGTGGTAACTCATTAAGTTTACGCCTTAGAAAGCTCCATCAATTATCTCTGCATATCAGTATTATCTAAAATTGAATTATTCATGTTTCGGTCGTCGTACGAAAAAGAAAAATTATAGTATTCTTTTATCACTTAACCCGAGTTCTTTGGTACTTTAATGTACGAGAGTCGTAACAGCAGTTTGTTACCTTTTAAATAGGTAAAGTTACTGTAGCTTCTGGGTTGAATTATATTTCCCTAGAAGATATAATTAAGTCTTCCCAAGAGATCGAGGATCAGCAGATCAGGAAATTCAAGTCTTGGAATTTTAGATGAATGCACACATGTTGCCTTGTGTCTGTGTCTTAATATCTTTATGTAGATGAATGGTTCAGGGAACCGACACGTTGTTAAATTAGACACATGTGCAACTCTTGGGTATCTTTATTGAGGAAACGTTTCGCCAAACAGTTGCTTCATCAGTCCATACAAAGGAGAAACTTGAAGAACAGGAGGAGAATGAGGTAATCAGTTCCTCAATAAAGATACCTAAGAGTTGCACATGTGTCTAATTTAACAACATCTTTATAAAACTCAAGGCAAGAACTCATTTTCTCCGAACTATAAAAACATAAGACGAACCGCCCCTCAAAATTTTTCGAGCGATTTTCTTATAATTAATATTATACAGTATATTAAAATACTAGCGGCAAGCCAGTTTGGTTTTCCATAGCAACTAGCCATAAATACTGGATATTAACTGGTACTGGTCTCACTCTTATTCTTGTTCATGTAAGTTTGCCAGGACGGGTCTTGGTCCGGGTCTTCTCCATGTGGTGACCCGGGTCTTCTTCATGTGGTGACCCGGGTCTTCTTCATGTGGTGACCCGGGTCTTCTTCATGTGGTGACCCGGGTCTTCTTCATGTGGTGACCCGGGTCTTCTTCATGTGGTGACCCGGGTCTTCTTCATGTGGTGACCCGGGTCTTCTTCATGTGGTGACCCGGGTCTTCTTCATGTGGTGACCCGGGTCTTCTTCATGTGGTGACCCGGCAGTGTCGGAGTTTGATCAAGTAATGTCCCGGTTATAGCGCTGTGTCAGGGGCGCGGTGAGCCGTCTTAATAATAATATTTTTATTTCTACATGTACGAGGTATACAGACCGTTAGCTGACATCAATAACATTTACTATATAGAAAGCCGCTTTTTATGCAAACATTTAAGGTAAATTAAGTCAATTTGGACCCAGGATTGCGACCCACCAGTCGATTACACCCCAGGTACCCATTTTATACTGATGGGTGACATGGACAGCAGGGTGTCTTATGGAAACACGTCCATATGTTATCCAGCCGTACTAGGGATTTGAACTCCTGTCTCAGTGTGTGATGAGTGCACTAGCATCAGTACCTTTACAGCCGTGCGGGGGAGGGGGGAGCAGCCCTGTGACATAGGGCACGGTGGAGTCTTCTTCAGCATAAGTGGTGTAGCAGATTGCTACAGTCGTCGACGCCCTGTAGTTGGGGTACAGCACGTCTTGGGTTCAATGGTGTAGAGGCCGGTGTTCTCGCTGCTATGGGGCTTTCAACTCTTTGAACCCGTCTGCTCCATTGGTAGCCAGTCTTGGTATTCAGCCCGCCCAGTGTGACCGAGATTCTTAGGGTGAGGTCTCTCATTGTTACCCTCTTTCCAGTTTTGGGCCCGTTTTTCTGTGGGGGCCCGGGTTTATGTGGACCCCCTTTATGGTGACCCCCCATTTTCCCGGGGTTTTTCTCCCTGGGTTTGGGCTTCTTATGTTTTT
>NW_026483514.1:0-14123 GCF_026875155.1 Cherax quadricarinatus | reverse complement strand
AGGATCTGCTTTACGCAGCGTGGAAAATAAAGAAAAACTGGGAATTTTTATTGACCTAAAAAAAAGCCTTTGAACAGTAGCCCGGCATCCTACCCACAAACTTGACCATTATGGTATAAGAGGACATGCGCTTGCATATTTCAAATCCAAACCTTACTAATAGGTATCAGTATGCACCATTAAAGACACAGCATCATCATCACGGCCACTTGAAAACTGGAGTTCTGCGGGGGAAGTGTCCTTGGACCCCTGCTCTTCGTCATTTTCATCAATGATATTCCAAACGTATCTCAACACCTGAAACCCAGTCTCTTTGCTGACGACACGACTTATGTCATCTCTCACCCTAATCTTGCCACCCTCAACACATTGTTAATGAGGAGCTGCTCAAAATATCGACTTGGATGACAGCCAATAAACTTACACATAACACTGACAAAACCTACTATATTATGTTTGGTAGCAGAGCAGGTGCTGCGCAACTTAACATTAAGATCGACAACACTCTAATTGCCAGACATAATGAGGGCAAATTCCTAGGCCTATACCTCTACAACAACCTGAATTTCAGCACCCATTTCCAACACATAACAAAAAAAGTATCCAAAACAGTGGGGATCCTCTCCAGATATGATACTATGTGCTGCAAAATGCCCTTCTCACACTATATCTTTCACTCATTTATCCATACCTCACCTATGCTATTTGTGCTTGGGGATAAACTGCAGCAACACACCTAAAGCCAATAATAACCCAACAAAAGCTGCAGTAAGAATAATCACTAAATCCCACCCCGGGAAACACACCCCCCCCATCTTCATAGATCTAAACTTACTCCCTCTTCAGACATCCACACTTACTACTGCGCAATCTACATATACAGGACCTTAAATTCCAATATTAACCTTGACCAAAAATGCTTTCTTGATAATTGTGACAGGACCCACAGGCATAACCCCGGGACACAAACATCTCTACGACATTTTCCCTGTGTTCGACTAAACCTTTAAAAAAAATTCAAAGTATGTCAAAGGCCCTAAAATCTGGAACACCCTACCTGAAAACTCTAGAAAATGCAGACACATTAATCACCTTCAAAACTACCGTTAGAAAACATCTTATTCCCTGATTAACCCCATCAACTAACTACATAAAAACCACTGGTGGTTCACACTTACACTCACTCACTCACCCATTTGACTATAAGCACAGAAATACGAATCTTAATCTTAAAATAATGATTCTTAACTAGTCATAAGTTTTTCCTGTGATAAATCCAATAAAGAAATATGTATTGTGCCAAAACAAAAGCATTCACATTGTTAAACTCACAAACTAGTATTTAGTCAACTTACTCCATAACTTGTAATTTAATTTAGGGTTAAGAATTAATCTAAGTTTGCCCGAAATGCCTAGCCATGCTAGGTATTCTAGGGGCCCCTCTCTGTAATTAGTATTTTATTACATGTAAACCACACAATAACCAAAATCTTTTAAACCCCGCATTTTTATCCTTATAGAGAATAAACTTTGATTTGATTTGTTTTTGAAGGTGGTAACAGATGCTGCTGCCCTAAAAAAGTGATGTAGTAGGATCACCTGTCTACTTATCAAATGAGAGTGTATCTCAGCCACCTCTATAAATGTCTTGATTTAGGGCTCAGGTCAAAGGGTCAGGGACAACTTCTTAGGATATCCTTTGATTTTCCCAGATTTTCAACCACTGGAAATATCCCAAGGAGGGACTTTGTAAATTTCCAAACATAATTGCCAGTCACTGCACAATTTTCATAGTTAGCAATAAAAAGAAAGTAACCCTGGGTAAAAACATTTCTTACAAATTTAAATATATAAAGCCTATGCTATTTAAATCTGTGTTTAAAACCGAGTCAGATAAGATAGACTTCCATATTAGTTGTTCCGAGTCAATGCGGGGAGACTCTTCTCAAAATGGCTCATGACCTGCCAGTAGCAGGCATTTTTTCGCCCCAAATAAAACTTGGAATAAATTTAAGGAATAATTTTGGCCTGAAATATCTTGTGATGTTACTAGGTACTGTAGATGGTGTAGTGTGCCAACTGTCGTCACCCAAGGTACCCGGCATGTACCTAGGGAAAAAAATACCTATTTTTACAGAGCCATTTGTAAAGGTGGTTATAGACATTGTTGGTCCTTTATCTCCATTATCATCTGGGGGACAGATACATTTTAACATTATTAGATTACGCTTCCATTTCCGGAAGCTTTAACCCTTAAATCCAAAACAGCTATAGCGGTAGCTAAAGGGCCCTTATGTCTATCTTGTCCAGGGTTGGCATCCCCATGAGAGATTTTGACAAACCTTGAACATAGTTCACTTCGGACCTGATCCAAAAAAATTTTTACCAATTCGGGGGGGTAAAAACTTCACTTCATGACACCATATCACCCCAGCTGTAAATGGAGGATTGAGGGCCAGAATTCTATTTCTCAAGTTTATTTCAAGAAGTGTGCTCCCTTAAACTTAAGGAGTGGCACCATTATTTACTGTGTGCCTTGTTTGTCTTAAGGAAGTTCCCAGGGGACTCTGTCACAAGTAATGGTAGACAGTCCAGAGGCCCTGTGACCATCTGGCCTGTCTACCTACTTGTGACAGCCAAAGCAAGCAAAACCATCACTATCAACACTATCTTCCATTACATCATCAACATTTGTTTTCATTACATCACAATATTATCTTTACACCACTATCAACATCATTACATCACTATCGATATACCTTTCATTACGTCACCATCAACACTATCATTACATCACTATCAACACTGATTATTACATCACTATCAACACTATATTTTTTTATCATCTTCAACACTCACTACATCACGAGCATTATAAACTCACATCAATATCACTACCATCACAAATCATTATCACTCACTCACTATAAAACAGTTTAAATTGTATCACTAACATTGGTTTCAATACTCACTACATCACGTCACAGTCTCACTCTGACTCCCATCACTTTCAACACTCTTACATCACTATTACTACAGTCACATCACACTTTCATTACTTTTAAAAAACTCATTACATCACTATCATTCCTATCACTGTCAACTCTCATTACATCACTATCACTATTAAAATCATCATTATCACTACCATCACTATCAACACTTTCATTACATCAAATACCATCACTATCACCAGTCATTACATAACTATCACTATCAAAATGCATTACATCAGTATCACTATCATCACAATACATCACTATCACCACCATCACTATAACTATTACCCAAACTATTCCCCTATCACTACCCCTCACTATTAACACTTTTGTTACTCATGTCACCACTATTACTATCATCACTATCATTACCATCACTATCAACACTTTCCTTACATCACTATTACTATTGCCACTATTACTATCATTACTGTCACTACCATCACTATCAACATTTTCCTTACATCACCACAATCACAATCACCACTCATACTCACTGTCGCCACTCTATGATATTATCATCATCACAATCATACCAAACAATGTCACTACCATCACTATCAACATTTTTTATTGCACTCTCACTACTATTCTTAGGTCATATATTTCATTAAATTTCATTATTAATTGTAAGGAGGGTCGAGTTTTCAAATCAGTTACACCCGAGTGACTTAAAGTTATAGTTACCTGGTATAGACTATTATCTCACGTGGATATATTCTATACAGGAGCTGACTCTCAGATCAACTCTTGAAGAAATAATAGTGAGATGACTATGTGGGGGGGAGGGGGATGGATTTTCAGTACATAGGTACTTACCATCCATTATTTCAGCAGATTCATTACCTGTACAAATATGACCTGGAGACCATCTTTTACAAAACACCTCGGCCATTTGGGCAACTCTGTACAATGATCAGGAATCCAAGATTTAATTATGAGACCTACGTTAAACCAGGTTATGGTATGTTATTGACCAATAGCAACCCCAAGGGTGTCGGCCATGCTGTGGCTTTTTATTATTGTTTTAGATGGATTTCTATTATATTACGACCAGCAAATTGCAATTTTACCTCAAATATTTTGGAAGTTCCTGCGACGCGTTAATTTCCCAGAGAGTTTGTCAAGATTGTTGACCTGGCCAAACAAGGTGATGTACAGTCCTGTGCCTACCACGCTGTCACATTTCTGGATATTGTCACCAGCAGTATAACTTGACTGATCATCAAGATATAATTTCATACTATGATTTAACAATGGGGAAATTTCCAGACCTGGGCCGCAGTATAAACGAGTGCAGGAAACTGTCAAAGAGTTTAAAAGTGACATAAATTTGTACACTAACAAAAGTGACACTCTGCTGGCGCTGTCATCTGAGAATAAAACTTTCTTACGTAATGGATATAATTGGTCAGAAAACAACAACGCAAAAGCCTAGCGATTAAAGAACAAATAATTTTATCAGCAGGGAATCAAGACAAAAACTTTGAAAAATTTCTAAACTAGAAGAAGAAAAGCAAAACTGAAACTAGAAGAACCAAGGTCCAACCAACACTGAGAGACATTGAAGGAGGATGGAACAAGATGATACCAGCGTCAAACCAACACTGGAGTCATGATGGAGGATGGAAACAATAGGGACAGGTTTCAACCAAAACCAGAGGCAGATGAAGGAGGACTGGAACAAGAAGAACCAGGTCCAGCCAACACTGAGGAGTCATGAAGGAGGGGATAATACTGGAAAGTAGCGTCCATCCAGGGAAACTGACTGAAGTATGGCAGGCTGTAGTAGTTCTCCATGAACATCACAAAGTTATGGAGGATGAAGTTATTGTTAGGACTCCAGACCTCACAACGGAGTTTGGAGGATGTAGTTAGTCTTAACGACCTCAATATGAAGAATAATGACTTTTCAGTCTGAAGAATCTTTACAAATTGACAGGCTTCCTGGAATTCGGTATTCTTCCCAGAACCTCTTTTGGGTTTACTTGCCAACATTTTCAATTTTAATGCACAGAAGTTTAATGCATTTAATTAAGGACAGGTTGTACGAAATGCAAGGCATGCTAGTGGCGTCTTTGTAATAATATTTTATAATATATAAACCACAAATTTTAATTTATTATTCTCATTGATATGAAAAACAACACATTGAAAATCTTTACAAAGATAAACATTTCCTATTTCATATTATTAAACACAATGATGATCAGAAATGTGACATATCTTGAAACTCAAACAACTACACATCAACAAATTTATATACTTTTATATATATATATATATATATATATATATATATATATATATAGATATTTACTTTATTTATATTTATATAATATATACCATACATACTCCACACCACACACACACAACCACACACACAAACACAACACAACACACACACACCACACACACACAAAACACACACAGGTCTCCAATCACATTCGCGAGGGTTAGGGGATCAGAGTCTCGAGAATGTTGAAAAACAAATGAATGGTTGGTGGCCCCAATATATTTATTTATTTATGTATTTCTTTATTTATTAACAATTTGAGCAACTTACAGAGGTTACAAAAAAAATTCAGATCAGGCAGAATGCCAAAGCCACTTTATGCACAGCGATCATTACGGGCCTCGGCTTTAAAATTATTAAGATTAAACTAAGTAATGGATGAAATCAGTGATAAAACTTAATGGTTAAAAGATTACTATAAAAGCACAAGTGAGTATTACAAAGAAAGGTCTTATGGTTGCATGCCTTTGTTGTACATTCTGTCGTTTTGGAGTTTTTTCTGTTATGGCTAGTGTATTTAAAAAATAATTAAAGTTAGATTGGGTTTTAGGTTTAGATTTATGTGATCATAATTGCTGAGAAACAATTTAAGATATACATTTTATAAGGTTCAGTTATTCTGTTTTTTATTTGGTTTTGGGTGTGTAAGTGATCTTTGCGAAGAGTCTGAATTTAAAAACAGGTAGTGTTTCTTTTATATTTACAGGTAACTGAATTCCAGATGATTAGGCGCCTTTTATGTGCATTGTAGTTTTTTGAAAGTGTGAGATGGTTACGAGGAACATAAATGAGTGATCTGTGCCTTGTGTTATGGTCATGTGTTTGATTTGAGGTTGGCAAGGAGATGTTTGAGGGGAGGGTTAATATCAGGAGCTTAAGTGGTCTATGTTGTAATAGGTGCAGTAATAAGTATGGAAGTTTTGTATGGTGAGTAGGTTTAGGTGTATTGAATATTGGTGGAGTGTGCTGATGTAGTGTGAAGAAATTTAGTTTTCATTCTAACGGCAGCCTTTTGCTTGGGTAATTAGACGGTCTGAGATGGTTAATTGTTGCTGAGACCATGCACATAATTCATAGGTGAGATAGAGTAAATAAGTAGAGTGATACTAGGGCGCCTGGAGGGGCCTGACGTGGGAGAATTCGTCCGTATCTTCGTAGTATGCCTTCAGTCTTGAAACTTTTCTTAGAAATTTGTTTGTATCATGTGTATGAATTTGAGTCTATTATCAAAACAAAAGGGGATGGATTCATAAGAATTTTCCCTCTGTTAGCTTTGTGATAGCGTGATCCATTTTATCATTATGTTTAGTGGGGACATCTGTAGCTCTGTTACCAAACTGAATGAAAGTTAGGTTTTGTCAATGTTTTAGTGTTAAGTTTGTTAGTCCTCATAAAGGTAGATATTTTCTGTATTTCGGTAATTTACAGTATTGGCTAGCGTGACTGGGGTCTAGGGGTGGAGAAGACGAATGTAGTGTCATCTGCAAATAGTGAGGTTGAGTAATTGCGAAGCATTTGGCTAGGCTCATTGTATGTATAGGAGAAAGAACGAAGTGGGCCAAGGACATTTCCTGTGGGGACACAAACTGTAATTGGTTGTGCAGAAGAATTTGCCCCCATTTGCGTACACATTATGGCTTCTGTTGCGGAGGTATGGACATGAGGGTATAGAGGGAGTGCCCTCTTATACCATAGATGTGACAATTTTTACGTGGAGCAAGTCCTTGGTCTAATGTATCAAAAGCTTTACGTAAGTCAATGATGATCCCCAGTGGGACTTCTTTTTTCTCTATAGCAGTCATATATATGTTCTAGCATTGTGTATTATAGCATCATTAGTATTTTTATTAGGTCCTGAATCCAAATTGGCAGGGGTTGCAGTATGTTTTGGGAGACTATGGTAGGAGGTAGATCGTTTTTGAAATTAATTTTTCAAAGATTTTTGAGAGAGGGTTTGTAAGTTGGATTTTGGCCTATTTAATGTTATTCAACTTGTTTGAGTCTCTCCTTTGTGGATCAGGGTGACCCTTGCTGTGATCTGTTTCGGAGTACTGTAGGGAAAGGTGGAGGATTCAATGGATTTGATTAAAGAGGGTTGCATTGATTGGTGATGAGCACTTGTGACACTTTTTGTATATTAATGGGTGGAAGGTATTTAAATCTACCTTGTTTTTTAGTTTGTTGATAATATGGGAGACTTTGTATGGTTTAGTCGGAGTAGGAAAACAGTGTGTTTGGGGTAGTTGACGGTGAGGTAGTCAATTGGGTGGCGGTATCTCAGCTTGGGATTCTTTCTTTGCAGGCTTTTGTCCTATTCGTGTAGGAGATATCATTGAGTCTGTTTGCTGTTTCTGTTGGTGGCGAGTTGGGGTTCATCTGATTTTGCTAATTTTATTTTCGCTATTTCGTGATTATCTTTGTTGTTCCCAGAATTTATGATAGGGTTTTCAGGTCTCTTTTTATATCACCCTCGTAAGTTGGATAATCTGTTCTCTTAATACCAGTTTTTTGCCCTTCTTTGTCAGGCTGGTTTGGATGCGAAGTAAACGTTTTGTTTTGGTCTCTGGTTATGTGAACCCATTCTGTACTGTTTTTTCATATTGGTGTTTTGTATTATGGATTTGAGAATGATGGGTGTTAGCCAGGGATGTTCAGTCTCTTAGCTGTATCTGTTTAGTTTTTTTGGGGCTGTGCTTGATTTAGAAGGTTTTGGCGTCTTTTTTAGAAAAATTATTAATACATTCGTCAATATCTGTATAGATTTATAGCTCAGTGTGCCAGTCAATGTTTGCTCTGCTGGTAGTGAAGTTATTAATGCTGCCTCATTGTGAAGTCTGAGTGTGACTTTAGTAGTGTCTTGGGGGTAGTTTACCAGAGTTTTTATGTGGAAAGTCACACTAGGGTAGTGGTCTTTGGCTATTATCTGTAATTATGCCTGATTTTTAAGGCGGATATGGTGTTGGTCCAGATTGTGGTAAAGTAGGGTAACACTAGGTCTCTGTAAATCTTGTTAGATTTTGTTAATGTTGCTTAGCAAATTAGTTATCATTGTGTTGTGAATTCAGTATCGTGTGGTCCTGGTTCCTTGCAGGACGGATTTATATTGAAAGTCACGAGATAGTAAGGTGATCTTTGTTCATGCGTGCATCAGTTATCATAATTCCTAGGTTTTGAGAAATTGGCTAATGTTGGACTGTGGATAATTGTAGATGTTTATCATGTGAGAAGGTTTTTGTAAGGTATTTGGATTTGAATTTGGACTATTTATATTTTACACATTTCTTTACTTGTGCAAGTATTAGTGATAAATTTCTAGTTGGTCTGTGTAGTATATGGCTGTGGCACCCCTTGTTGCGTCGTGCCTACAGTATGTGTTTGGCTGTGTTGTAAACAGGAATGGCATAGACATCTGTACTATCAGGCTTTTGTCATGGTTTCAGTTTGAATGATGGACATATTGGAATGTAAGGAATTTAGTATGCTATGAGGTCATCGTATTATGCTTGATTAAAGAACTGATATTGTAGTTAAAGATAGTTATGGTGTTTGTTGGCACTGAGAAGTGCCTTTGATTGTTTCTGCTGGTGTTGTAATTACAGTAAACGGTTTGATTCATTTAAGTCATTAAATAAGAGGTTACGGTTATAGGATCAATGCTTTGTAATCATAAGATTTGTAGTGGATCTTTAGTTAGAATTATGTATAAACAAAGTAATAGTCTTAAGCATAAAAAATAGCACCTGATTTATTTAACAAATGTAAAATTTGAGCTAAGGTAGTTTTTGTTTTTCTTTTTTTTTTTTTTGAAGCCTAAAATAAGGAGAAAATTAAATGGGACTATAAAATTAAGTGATGATCAAATAATGGAGCTTGGGAATATGTTAGTAGGTAGTACTTTAATGGTAACTCTTTAAGTTAGTACTCTATAGTATTTATATTATAATATTAAATGGGAATATATATAAGTTGCTGGTGGAACAATGAAGTGGTAATCAAATAAATGAGCTAGCTTTGGATTATAATGGCAAAATTGTGTATTATTCACTTTATCACCTGAGAATAGCACTTGATTTTTTAACAGTGTGAATATATATACATAGGTAGTTTATAAAGCTAAAATAAAAGGAGAAAATATATACAGGGTCTAAAATTAAGTAATGGTAAAACAAGTTAAATGGTCAGATGGTCACTATGAAATTAATATTCGGTTTAGGAGGAAGATATGATTGTAATATTCAAATAAATTGTGCAGTTTATTGCACAATTAAAAAGTAAAAAAAAATGAGGTAGTTGGTTACTAGCTAGCAAAAGTTTGTTTGTACTTGAAAAAAAGTAATTGGAAATACCTATTTGCCTATACCCACCAATGAATGTGACTCTTAAAAAACAAGTAGTAGTGATAACTAAATTAGTGGAAAGGTAAGAATATGTATATTATTATTTTGGAGTAAGATTTTGACCTTGCTTATTTACAAAATTTTGAGTAATTAATTGCAGTACGAAAGGAAGTATGTTGAGTATTGGAGGTTGTTGGAATTAGCTAGTGATGAAAAATAATTAAAAAAAATGCTCCAGTCTTAATTGCTAACGTACTCTATATGCACCACAAGTTGATTTGTATTTAAGGGCAATTATATACATCTGTTACAGAAATGTCAGCTTTTCTAGGAAGGTTGAGATATCTTGTTCTTTTGAGATGGCTAATTGTTGTCCTGTTGATGTTTTTCCTTACTAGTATTTTCCCTCTCTCGCATGAAACACTGATGTATTTTGGTTTTCCTGTTTAAGTTTTCTCAGCTGAACAGGAAGGTTTTGACGCTTTTTTGTTAGTCACTCATTTATTGTACACTCCATTTTTCATTGTAATCTGACTGATTTTAATTAGGTCCTTTCTTTTAATGTATGAATGAAGTTGGATATTATACTGTGTTTACTCTCCTGGTTTTCATAGAAAACGCTGTTACTTTGATTTCATTGTTTTGCACGAAGATGTACGTGGTCCTATATTATCCTTGACTGCAAAGTTTTCTTTGCACTGATCTTGGGTTATGTCAATTGGAATGTGTGGACTGTTTATTATGACTGCATAAGACAAAACTTATCTTGTTCAGTTTTGTCGTCTTGGAAATCAAGGTATTCATTTAGTCGAGTGTGCATGTTTGATTCCCGTCTTTGTTGCATTCTTCATCCTTCTTAATTATTGTAGTTTATTTGCTCAGCTGTGAATGGCTCTATAGCTGATTTTAGAGTATTTTCTGTGTCAACATTCCAAGGTAAATATTCTTTCAACGGTTTTGGATCTTGTTCTCGGGTTGGTTTTCATGGATTATCGTCGCTGAGTGTTGCTTTTTTTGATATCTATGATTTCATTTTGTAGCAGCAATGATGTATGTCCTTGATTATTGTCGGAATTATCATACATGAGTTATCTTGGGTGAATCCTTTGTGAAGGGAGGGGAGTTGGAGGGGAGTCAAGCCAAGTTTGGTGTTGTTCCCTGAGGTGGCGGCGGTGAGGGGGGTTGATGATACACCAGCAGCATGCTGGGTAGACAAGTGTAGTTCTAGGTCCTTGCTTGTTATTCTATTTATTACTGGTGTTGATTCTTTCTGCGTATCCTTTCATAGTTCTATCACTGATGTAGATTCTGTGTAGCCTAATTGACGGAGAAGGCTTGTTTTCTCGCGAGATTCGGTTAAGTGGTTGTCTGGACAGCGGAGGCAGTTGTTTGGGTTAGCAGGGCTGTCTTCCTTAGATCTTCTTAATTTTGTCAAGATTTGAGGTTACAATTCTTAGTATTCTTGGGTCATGTTGTGGTCTACGTGCGGTTTCCATATAGTTGAACTTCAATTAGGCCATCACAAGTTTTGATGTGCGATGTTTTTTTTGAGAAATGAACGAGATGCGTAGCGATTACGTTTGCTGCCGCTGCCGCTGCGCCGCTTGAATGATTGTAAGGGAAATATAATACAATAATGCTTCCTTAACTTGATGAACCATGAATAATCATTAAAATACATGAAAACTAGTAATTGTACTACAAAATATACATGTTATGCTTTAACCCTGTGAGGGTCGGACAGGCCCTCTCCGTAAACGTTTCGGGATCGGCCAAATTTAACAAAAAAAAATTTATTTTCTCTTATGAAAAGATAGAGAATCTTTTCTACGATCATAAATAGACACCAAAAGTGTGAAATTTGTTGGAAAACGTATGAAATTTGACTCTCGCCCAAAGTTAGCGGGGTCTCGGCGATTTTTTTTTATGAAATTATGCTCTCGAAAAGGGTTAGCGCGTTCGGCGATTTTACGCATCGGAGATTTTTTTTTTTTGCCAATTTGAGCACCATTTTCGGCCCATTTCACAGATACTTGTCGACCAAAAACATGAATATTTCGCTAGAAATCAATTTTTTCTATAGAATGGGTGCACAAAACACCACCCATTTATGATATTCAACTATCCAAGTTCAGTGGTCAGGGTATTTAGCAATTTTGCCATGTCACACAAAATTTAATAATAAGATGCCAATTTCCGATAGGGGTCCAGATTAAACAAGAAAGACATTCTGGCAATAAAATTGATTTACTCTGGTTCATTAGTCAAGTTCTCAAGGCCCCTCTTATATTCTTTTGCTATCCACTTTGAATTTTTAGTCTCACAAAAAATATAGATTTCTGTTATGCAGATACTGCATTAGTATGTAAAAAAGGGTTTAAAATATTATTGGTGCACTTGTAAAAGAATATTAGGATCACCAGTTGACGTCGATTGAACTCTTGGCACGATTTGTTTTTACTTGTGTAATTTGGTAAAAAAATCGAAACATTTTCTGCATACTTTTAGGGCTCAATTTCAAGGTACTTTACATTTATAAAAACAAGTTCAAATTTATATCAATTTTGTATTATGCTCTTCCATTTCTATTTAAACAATGAGAACCATGGGAAAAACTAGAATTACAACCAATAAATACATACGAAAATACAGTGCAAAGTCCGCTGTTTTCTTTCCAAAATAATTAGTCAAAGTTGTTTTTTTATCATTATGAACTGTGTGCTGCAGAATTGTATTTAAGACTGTGCTCACTGACCAACATAGGACCATTCTTTTCATATGAAGGCCCATACCTGATTTCTACCACTAGTTTTGTCGGGTGCTTGAATTTATGTTGTAAGTACGTCAAAAACCTGGGTCGTAAGCGTACTAGTACGTCCGAAACACTCAAAGGGTTAATAACGTTTGTTATTTAATAACTTGTTTGCCTGTTATTATAAAACCACAGACCACACACTGCTACTGCCTGGTTGATCAGGCTCTGATCCACCAGCAGCCTGGTCACAGACCGGGAAGCGGGCGGCGTTGAACCGGAACTCTCTCCAGGTAAAATCCCGGGGTAAACTGCCCTCCACAATGCCTCCACCACTGCGAGTCCCTACTACCCTCTCCGACCCTGCAACTGGCTGCCAGGCCCTCCCACCAATCAGTACGTGGTGAGTGTTTTGTTTGTTCATTATTTGCTATTAAAACTACAGTTATATAAATAATGCTAAACCATTCATGACAGCATATTGGAATGGCTATTAGGAAAGGTATTAGACGGTGGCAATCATATTGTGTTACCTATGAACTCCCAGCACCAGAAATCGAACATTTCTGCTATTGCTATTAATATCAATAGTATAATCAATTATAATATTTATTTTAATATTAATAATAATTAAATACGATATAATTGAAGAAGAAATTGTACGAAAAAATAAGACGGGAGTGGTTGACACTTCGTCAGTTGTGACTTTGTTTATGCTGGACGCCTGATACTTTGACTCCCTGCTCTTCCAAATTTCACAATAATTCAGCGGTTGAGGCAGTGGTATTTAATGACATAATGTTTTAAATAAATAATAATTACATGTTGTTATTAATAACATGTATTGATTATTAAATGTAAGTATGTAATAACATAGAGTTATATAATTAATAATAGTACATATATTAACAACATGTATTATTATTACATGTTGTTATTAAATTACCCATTGACCTAAATTCACTCCAGTCACACTCAATCTACAAGACCAAACAAATGAATTATTGTGAAATGTTTGGAAGAGCAGGGAGACTAATGTTCACTCCAGCATAAACAAAAGTCACACTGATGATGTGTCTACACTCCCTCGTATTTTTGTACCATATTTCCTTCTTCAATTATATCATAGTATTATTATTATTATATTACTAATAGCAGAAATGTTTAATTCTTTGAAGTGTTCAGATATTACTTTGATGTTCAATGTCTAATACTTTCCTAATTGCCTTTCCAATATGCAGTTCGGGATGGGGGTTTACATTATTTATTCTGTAGTTAAAAGCATATAATGTACAAAAAAAAACACTCCCACACTGAGTGTGTGGCGAGGGCTGGCTGCCAGTTTCAGGGGTCGGAGGGAGGAGTAGTAGGGACTCGCAGGTGGCGGGAAACTTAAATATTGATTTTCTGCAGCTGGAATTTGGTGGTGGGAATTTGGCGGTTGGGAATTCGCGCAATGTGTCGAAAGCCGTTGGAAGTTGAAAACGTGAATGTTGAGGAGGCCTGTATATGGATGTAATGTATGTATTGTTATGTATATATATATATTTATAATTTTTATATATATATTTATACATATATTTAGATATTTATATATATTTATAATATATATTTTATACTATATATATTATATATATAGGAAGGAAGGGGGCCGCGCCCTGGTATATGTGGCATTTTAGCCAAGAAGAGGTGTTGGTAAGGAAATGGTTGGCCAGAGCAATGGTATTTAATTGTTGGCT
>NW_026483510.1:0-39667 GCF_026875155.1 Cherax quadricarinatus | reverse complement strand
AAATTAAGTAATGGTAAGCAAAGTTAAATGGACAGATGGTAGGAATTATAATATAAACTTATAATTAAAAATACAATTTGAAATGGTACTTGCAATTGCACTAGAGTCTGGTATAGGTTGTTGACAAGATCAAGATTATACCTAGATTTAAATTGACAAAATAAAATTCACAATTAAAATACCAAAAGAATAATAGTAAAAAAATAACAATGGTAATGTCTTGATTATAATATGATAGTAAGAGGGTAGACAGGTACACAGGTACAAGGATAATATAAAGGTTGGGGTTGAATATAAAAACTTGAAAATTTGGCTACAAAATGTTATGAGAAGTATAAAATAATGTTTAATGTACAAAATTAAAATTGACTGGTAGTAAATATGGTGTTTAATAAAATTTTAGTAAGTAATAATGATTACAAAAAAGTGAAAAAGTAATGTTTATTTCATTCAATATTGCACTGGTAGTTATACTTGAGGTTATATGGCAGTACAAGGTAATTAAGAGTAATCTAGGATAGTAAATGTGGTATTAAAACAGGTAAAGGTAATTAGACAAGTAATGGTTATTAAATGTCAAAAATGTTAAGAGTAAATTGAAATTTTAGTAAAAATTATATTTATTAATTTTAGTAAGTAATATCAATTGATAGTATTTAAAAAAAATATGAGGTAGTAATATGGACAGAGAAAGTATCAATTCAGCTAATGTTTAAGCGAACAATAGTAAATAACAAAATCACATAAGGTGACTTATGCTTACTAGTAAAATCACAAAATGAGGTAGTTGATTATTTAATTACTAAGAGATTGTACAATGAAATTTGAACAATAATGGAGCAAAACGTACACTACACTACGTAGGCTTTTTAGTTGGACATTGTTTAGTTATTCTCTGTAAGATTAGTATCCCTGAGAAATCGTGATAGATCATTCTCGTTCGTGATTGTGTACAGTTGACCTACATTTGTTTTCCTAACTAGAATTTTCCCATCCCGTGTGAAGCATTGGTGTATTGTGTCATTATTCTCTCGCTTAAGTTTTCTGACTCTATACAGGAGGTTTTGACGTTTTTTGGTAAGACACTCGTTTATATATACCTCTTTCTTTACTTTAATAGATGCAATAATTAAGTCTTTTTTTCTGTCATGTGAGTGGAATCTAAGCATAACACTTTTTCTACCATGGGATCCTAGTAACCTGGCTTCTTTTATTTCTGACTCGGGTACAATAACACTTGTTTGGTCCTTTATGATCTGCAGAGTAATTTCTTTACTGTTTGTTTGGTTCATATCACTGGGAAAAAGTGGACTGTTAACTATTACTGCGTCCGATAGTTTATCTTGTTCAGTTTTATCTTCTTGGAGAGCAAAGTAGTCACTGAACTGGTTATCTAAGTTGCTCTTCCATTCTTTTACTGCTTCTTCAACCTTTGTATTAAGAGATATTATTTGTTGGGTATGGCTATCTATGACTGTCTGGATGGTCTTGTCACAGTTAGTCGTTCCTGGTGTTGAAAACTTTTGTTCAAGACTGAGGATTTTGTTTTCGAGTTGTGTCATCCTGGTGTCTTGTTTTGCTAGCGTCTCTCGAAGATTCATATTTTCAATAACTAAGTTGGAGATGCATGACTTTAGGGTATCTGGATCGTTGGTCATACCTGAGAGACTACTTGGAACAATGGCAAGCTCTTAACATGGGACTATGCCTGCGTGTCGACGCTGGCTGACATCTACATCCATCACAGTGTCGGGCGACAGGGAGGAGTACAAGATCAACGAGTACAGAGACATAAGCCAACAATATCAGTTTATCTCTGTGGAATCAGAGAGCTTGGGATCATGGGGAAACAACGCAACACGCTTCCTGAGAAAAACTGGGTTCCAGACTCATCGACACCACCAGGGACCCAAGGGCAGCCACTTTCATGTTCCAGCGCCTCAGTGTGGCCATCCAGAGGGAAAATGCTTGCTGCATACGTGGCTCGCGTCCGGCTTCGGAGGAGCTGGAGGAGATTCATAATCTTTGGTAAAATTTGTACCAATGTTTCATGTTTGTAATTTCTTTTGTCAGTGTATTCTGTCTATAAATTAAGTTCACATAGAATATAGAATAAGGGGTGGATACGAGAAGAAAATATTCAAACAGCTCCGGGGAGAACCTTGAGTTTACCCTGAAGTAAGTTCATTCTCTTTCTGAGGATGAGGGTCCCCAGTACGGGGCCTGTTCCCTCCCTGTTCTCCCTCTCTCTCTCTCCCCTCTTTTCTTCTCTCTATTCCTTTCTCTCTCTCTCTCCTCTCCTCCCTCTCTCTCCTCTCTTTTCTCCTTCTCTCTACTCTCTCTCCTCTCTCTCTCTCTCTCTTCTCTTCTCTCTCTCTGCGGTTTGCGAGGTTTCCTTTAGATACACTCCCCCGTTATAGATGCATACAAGATATTTACATTTGTGGAAAGGTTGCATTTGAGGTCTTGTGGGGGCTAGTTGGAGGGGAGGGAAAATCCACTAAAACTGCGAGTGAACTCGCTCAGATTCTGAACCCAGGAGAAGAGTATGAGAAGAGAAAGGCGAGTAAGAAAAGGGAAGTAGGATGAACGTAGAATTGTGAAAATCCTGAGAAGAGAGAGCAAGAAAATGACGGGCGAGGAAGGGAGGGGCCCTGGATATATTGTAAGGGAGGGATGTATGGAACAAGAGTTAAAAATGTTGGAACGATCCAAAAATTTTGCCGATAACGATACCCAATTTTCGGCCGTATTTTTTTTTTTTTTTTTTTTTTAAAGATTAGCCGTTTTCTCCGCCCGGGCCCTTTTCCCAAAGGGGTTGGCCCCGGTTTGGCTCCTCTTTAGGGAGTGTCTGAGCCCTTTAAGTCTCCATGGGAGGAGGCACATACCTCCTCATTTTTGGGACCAACTGTCCCAGGCCTAGCCACAAGCTAGGCCTTGGTCGACTTTCCCCCCAAGGAGGCAATGGAATGACAGTCTTTGAGCTAAAGGCTGGGGTTCAGGCACCTACCTACCCTAGAAGGGCTTGGGCATGGGTCGTTTTATTTCGGCGATACAGATATTTTTCCCTATAGTTTTAATTTAAAAATAATAAGTTAAGTATATTTTATGTAAGAAAAATTTATTATATTTCTCTCAGATGACCATCTCATTACAAAAAAAAAATACTAATTTTGAATCGGTCACATATAGATAATCTAATCAAAATATTCAAAATTTATAGCGAGGATAAAATTTTTGATAAAATTTTTAAAAATTTTAAAACTGAAAAAATGAATTATGCATAAATGATAATTAAAAATAAAATTATAGCAAAAACTTGAGAAACCTTTCCTTTTATTAATTAAATTAACTAACATATTCACACAGATACACACAGAGCCGTGTTCACACACCACAAACCACACACACAGAGCCGTGTTCACACACCACAACACACCACACACAGAGCCGTGTTCACACACCCCCAACACACACACAACACAGAGCCTTTGTTCACACACCACAACACACACACACAGAGCCGTGTTCACACACCACAACACACACACACACAGAGCCGTGTTCACAAAACCACAACACACACACACAGAGCCGTATTCACACACCACAACAACACACACACAGAGCCGTGTTCACACACCAAAACCACACACACACACAGAGCGTGTTCCCCCCCAAACCAAAACCCCCCAACACACACACACACACAGACCCGTGTTCACACACCACAACCACACACACAGAGACCGTGTTCACACACCACAACACACACACACACAGAGCCGTGTTCACACACCACAAACACACACAGAGAGCCGTGTTTCACACACCACAACACACACACACACACAGAGCCGTGTTCACACACCACAACACACACACACACAGAGCCGTATTCACACACCACAACACACACACACACAGAGCCGTGTTCACACACCACAACACACACACACACAGACCCGTGTTCACACCCCACAACACACACACACACAGAGCCGTGTTTCACACACCACAACACCACACACACAGAGCCGTTTTCCCACACACCACAACACACACACACACAGAGCCGTGTTCACACCCCACAACACCACACACACAGAGCCGTGTTCCCCCACCACAACAACACACACAGAGCCGGTGTTCAAAACACCACAACACACACAAACACAGAGCCGTGTTCACACACCACAACACACACACACACAGAGCCGTTTTCACACACCACAAACACACCCCACACAGAGCCGTGTTCACACACCACAACACACACACACAGAGCCGTGTTCACACACCACAACACACACACACACAGAGCCGTGTTCACACACCACAACACACACACACACAGAGCCGTGTTCACACACCACAACACACACATACACAGAGCCGTTTTCACACACCACAACATACACACACACAGAGAGGTGTTTCACACACCACAACACACACCACAGAGCCGTGTTCACACACCACAACATACACACACACAGAGAGGTGTTCACGCACCACAACACACAACACAGAGCCGTGTTCCACACACCACAACACACACACACACAGAGCCGTTTTTCACACCCACAAACACACACCACAGAGCAGTGTTTCACACACCACACACACACACACAGAGCCGTGTTCACACACCACAACAACACACACACACAGAGCCGTGTTACACACCCAACACACACACACACAGAGCCGTGTTCACCACCACAACACACAACACACAGAGCCGTGTTCACACACCACACACCACACACTCAGAGCCGTGTTCACACACCACAACACACAACACACAGAGCCGTGTTCACACACCAAACACACACCCCACACAGAGCCGTGTTCACACACCACAACACACACACCACAGAGCCGTGTTCACACACCGCAAAAACCCACACACAGAGCCGTGTTCACACACACAACAACACACACACAGAGCCGTGTTCACACACCACAATACACACAACAGAGCCGTGTTCCACACCCACAACACACACACCAGAGGCCGTGTTCCCACACACCACAACACACACACAAGCCGTGTTCACACACCACAACACACACACACAGAGCCGTGTTCACAACCACAAACACACCAGACCCGTGTTCACACACCCAACACACACACACACAGAGCCGTGTTCACACCCACAAACACACACAAGCCTTTGTTCACACTCCACAACACACACACACAGAGCCGTGTTCACACACCACAAACACACACACAAGCCGTGTTACACAACCACAACAAAACCCCACACAGAGCCGTGTTCTACACCACAACACCCCATTCGAGCCGTGTCCACACCCAACCCCAAAACACAACCGTGTTCACACACCACACCACACACAGAGCCGTGTTCCACACCCACAACACACACACACAAAAACACAGAGCCGTGTTCACACGCCACAAAACACACACACAGAGCCGTGTTCACACACCACAACACACACACACACAGGCCGTGTTAAAAACACCACAACACACACACACAGAGCCGTGTTCACACCCACAACACACACACAGAGCCGTGTTCACACACCACAACACACACACACACAGAGCCGTGTTCAAACACCACAACCACACACAGCCGTGTTCACACACCACAACGCATACAGAGCCGTGTTCACACACCATAACACACAAACACACACACAGAGCCGTGTTCAAACACCACAACACACACACAGAGCCATGTTCAAACACCACAACACACACACACAGCAGTGTTCAAACACCACAACACACACACACACAGCCGTGTTCACACACCACAAAACACACAGAGCCGTGTTCACACACCACAACACACATATCGTAAGGGTTCTTAAATGGAGATATCGCAGGATGAAAGTAGACACACTTGTAGGATGGTTACTATATTGTCAGACTGAGATGAGGAATGGAGCCCCAGTTGCCTTGCCTGTCTACGCCTGTATGGTCTGCCGCCGAGTGAGGACGGGACAGAGGAATGAGTCTCCACGTGTGTATCCCGTGACGTCACACAAAGCCACAGGCCTACGAGGGGTCTCGTGTCTAAAGCACATGGATGATGCTACTGCTATGCTATATAATACTGGGAATACAGGGATCAGCAACTATGCTGACAGCTCGGTCATGTTACGTATGTCGTCCCGACATACACTACTATACTATAGGCTGAACAGGCAGGCGAATCTGGGCTGATTCTATACAATAACAAATTCATATATAACTTAGAACTAATGGATGGTACAACATGATTTTGACGTATGGGTGTTTAACGTAATCTTTACAAACTATAAGAACAAATCATTATACAATTTGGATGGAATTGACGATCGATCTGTATTCATGCACTTACGGATTCGAGGAAGAATAATTATATACAAAGAAGTGTTTAACGGGAAAGGCAGATTCGGTTGCACTCAAATCTAGACTGTTAATTCTCAGAATACGGAGGGAACGTGAACACGAAAATTTCTGACAATCTGTCAGCAAATTAAAAAAAACAACAGTTGACAATTTCATTCATCTCCCGGGGACATCTAATTATACAGACTATGTACATTTAAACCCAATTCTGCGGGGGGTTTTAGGTTTACATATGCAGAATGGTTATCATCTCTGGGAGGATCGAATTCCTCTGCAATGGTAAACACTTTGCCTTGACTGAGAGAGATTGAAGGAATACACAAAAAATACTTGGGGTTTCTCATTACTTGTCGAGTACGCAAGGAGTAACGACATTCAGGTTGAATATCTGACTGAGTATCTGAGGAGAGAGTACAGGATCAGGAGGATTGTCAGAGTCTGTCTCATTAGTCTGGGGTAGCAATATCCTCACATCGCCATACTAATTTCATATGATCTAAATGCGATTCTTTGTATTTGCCAGTACTAATTTCTCTAAAACCCTTTTACTTATTTCCAGAGATATGTTCTACAACTCGATAAGGTCAAAACTTTGATCAAGCTTTGGCATTGCAGACGTTTTTTTAAAGTTAATTCAGCATAACTCTCGAACCTACTTTGATTTTGGATGGCTTAGCACGGCTATTTAGTTAACTTAGTTAAATTCTGCTGTTGATTTATGAAGTGTTTCACGGATTCTTCTTAAAAAAACATTTGAGCTAAGCTGGTACGAGTTGCTACGAAATCATCAGGGTTGTAATTAGGTTTCGGAGTGGAATATAAAAAACTCATTTGGGTAAACGCTTGTCTACACCATACAATGCATAATGTGGAGTATCACCTATGGAAGCAATTTTAAGCAGAATTTATGGCACACTGGACATCTGGTAAAAAACTTCATCCCAAGTTTTCACTATTGGGGTTGATAGTGGCTTCAAGACATCAAAATACTTTCTTATTGGTTCGTTCCGCTAACCCCTTGCTGGCAGGATGATGAGGAACAATGGTGGATTTAGAGAAATTGTATTAAAATACACAAATTTTCAAGAATCTCATTTTCAGAATTCACCTCCATTATCTGTTACTAAGGACTTTGGGGTGGTATGCCTGCAGATAATGCGTTCTTTTAAAAACTTTAGCTACTGTCTTCTGCAGTCTTATCTGCTGGAACTAACTCAAATTTATTGGTGAAATGGTTACCATAAAAACACAGATGTGTTTTTGCCTTGGGGGAACATTTAAAATTAGTTAACAAAATCAAGGGCAACTCTTTCCACGGTTCGCTAGTGGTTGGGTACACTTGGATTGGGTTAGGACCATTGACATTTCCTTTATGCTGCATACAGACACTACATTTCTTAACATACTCCGGGAAATGTCAGTTGCCTTTCGTGGCCAAAAGTATTTCATTCTGGCTTGTTTCACAGAACGATCCATACCAGGGTGTGCAACACCTGGTGCATCATGAACTAGCTGTAGAGCTACGTTCATAGTGACTGTGGAATTACTAACTGGTAAACTCTTCTGCTTGGAGTACCAATCTGCTGTTCGATACAGTAATTCTTTATCATTACAAAGTCACTAATGGGTGCTGGTGGGTTCACGTAAGAATGAGATCTTCCTGGAGCAGGAATCGAATCACACCAGACCACATGGGATCTGTTCTTTGTGCAGTTTTGACATCCCGACAGTAAATGGAGGGTCTGCAGTAACTACACTAACGTGTCGCGATAAGCATCTGCGACTACATTTGAAAATTGCCAGGTAATTGTTCAAAGTGGGATTGAACTCTTGGATAGTCAAGGTCCATCTGGCTAACCTTTCAGTAGGCTGTTTGTTCTGGAATAAAGGTAACAGTTCTTCCTTACTGGAGGAAAGAACAAACTCGGTGGAGTGGATGACTCCCCCGGTTGAAAAAAATTTAACGCTTTAAAAACTCAATATGAGCAAGGGAGAACGAATCTACTATCTCAAACTGCAAACAAGGAGGAAAAAGAAATGAACCGGTGAACAATGCTGATATTCAATCTGAGTCGCACACAGTGACACGAGGGATCAGCTATAAAGAAACTACACTTACAAAGTTAACATGTGAAAATTATCGAGAAAAACTTCTTACAATGCACTGATTACTGTCAACTAGGATGGGATCACAATCTGAAAAACAAGGGACAACGACAACAAATCAAGTGGCACACTGCCACAGAAACGTCTTTCTGCAACGGCTTGTGGCATTCAGCAAGAGATGGCATAACCGTTGCAAGTAAAGTTCTTCTCAAAGCGTCCCCTGGAAGGAACGAGTACTTGAACAAGTCGCCAAACGCAAGGATAGTAGTCTCAGCACTATCCTGCGTGCACGATTTTTGTGGCTGGAGTCCAGACAGGAGTTTACAGTATTACTAGTGGGCCCGACCGTGGCTACGTTAATAAGTAATTCACGGTCTATAGGAACTTAATTGAATTCACATTTCGCAGCCTTTAAAAATTCAGTACAAGCTGTGAGAAACAAAACATTGCCAAGGGGTAGGTATTGTCTTTCAGTCAGTAGGGAATGTTGGTACTGTGGACTGATTTATATTGATTTGACTGGATGATACACTAGTGAACGTCAAAGTGACTGGGACATCTTAGTGAACTTACTTTAAGGAAATTTAAAGACAAGAAAATGGAAAAGAATGACACAATTAAGCTTAAATGGAAGAAATTTCTTAACTATTTGCTAGTAATTGAAAATTGACAGTTACACAGTAAGCAAAGAACTCACAAGAAAAATATGCAATTAACAAACACTGAAAATCAGAGGGAACTTTTATTTGCTAAACTAATTTGTCAACTTTTACTTAAATTGAATAATGGACAGTGGTTGGCTTAACTTCAAAGCAACAAGGAAAATACACTAAAATGATAAAATGGGCTCAATAAAATTGTGCAAAAATTAAAACATCACACAATCACTTTAAATAAAATAACACAGACGAATTAAATACTATGCACAGAAAGAGCATAAGAATGCCGTAATAAACTGTAGCAAAATATCAATAATTGCTAATCAAAAAATTTTTGCACAACATGCATAAATTTTCTGCAGAAAACTTTAATAGCAACCAATATTTGACAAGAATTATTGCAAATGGTCATGGTTTCAATAATAAAATTTATAAACACAGAAAAGAAATATTTTAAGGAATGGAAAACTTTAACTCTTACTGCACTTAAAAACAAACAAAAGAAATTTACTTTAAAAGGGAGAACTTAAAAATTGCTTTTGGAAGTGAATTTTGTTCAATAAAAAAATGAAAATAATAGGTGCAAAAAATACATAAAAACAGGGGGTTGAACACTTACAGTGAAGCAGAACACAAAACATCAACATTTAAAAACATATAGAATTTTCTTGCAATGAAAATTGTTGTGTTAAAAAATTTTGTTAAAGTAGTTCTTGCTTGCACTTTAATAATGGCACTATTTGTTGTGGAAAAAAAGACAAATTAAACTGGCTTTAATAAAGAATATGAAACAAGATGTTCAACACACAGGGAAAAACAAAATACACAAATGTAGAAAAAAAAAATTTTAAAAGACAAAAAACCCGAGTTGTGATGAGAATATGAGGTTTAAAAATTACTGAATTATTACTGGAATTTGAAGTTTAAACACAGTTCTATATTGCTCATATGTTACACACCCAAAAAAGGAACACTAAGTATTACTTCAAGTGTATAAAAAGATTTAACACACAAACCGATATAAAATAATGCACGGAAAATTACACTGAATTTAAGGAGATTAAAAGAAATTAATGCCCAATTTAGTTTCATGATAAACACTGAGTCTGATCAAGAGTCAGAATTCACTAAGAAAAAAAATCACTGGGAACACCAAAAGAAAAGTTCAACAACTCGCAAATGTCTCTAAAAAAAAAAAATATTATCGCTGAACACTTGAAGAATGAGCTGATGGAATTGTTTATATCGTTTGCTGCTGTCCTCTGCACAGATGACGTAGAATTGCGCTTAAATCGGCGTGACAACACAAAAGGAGGCTTTTAAAGATGGGCGCGACACAAATCTAGCCCCTTTTACCCCCTATGTGGTCCTTAAAATAATGGTGCTACAAAACCCCTTTGCAGTGACCAAAACACTGATGAGGAAGGTGAGTTGTAATGGCGACTGTAGTTGGGTTTGTGGGTAATGGCTTTAGCGAGGCGTCTGAGACCGGCAATGATGCGACACACGTGATCGTGAGTGGCTGGGGCCCTTTTGGGTTGAACGTCGTAAGCCCCACTGAGAAACCCCCACACTGCCGCGAAGATTTAAATTCTAAGCCGGCTGGCTTAAAATAAACCCACGAAATACTACAACACCACAAGGATGACAAGGAGCACTCAGAATGCTTGGAGCTTGAATCACAAGCGATGAAGACTACTCAAGTGGCTTGCTCGAGTACTGGGGTAAGACACCTTGGGTTAGTTACTAGCTGGCTTATCTTAACCTTCACACAGAATAGCTTGATAACTTCACACGATGAGCACAGCAGGGGGGGAAAGCTGGCTTGGCAGGCAAAATAATTGGATGGGTAGACTAGGCTGGGCTGGACTCGGTTTGTTCTGACTCCCCCACCACAGACTGGAAGCTGGCTTATTTGCAAACTCGGGTCAACCCCGTGAGTGATGCAAATAAGCAGATAAACATAATACAAAGAGACTGACCAGTGAATAATGTAGAAGGGTGGTAGAGTAGCTGGCTTGAGGTAGCTGACTTGAAGTAGTGGCTGGGTGGAATCTCAGTGGTCGGGAGGCCCAATGGTGACACGAATGGCCGTCTTGCTGGTCGAAAATTTATCTCCATAAAATCGCTGTAATCGTCAGAAATTTCAGGCCCTCCGCTGCCACCATTTATCGTAGGGTTCTTAAATGGAGATATCGCAGGATGAAGTAGACACACTTGTAGGATGGTTACTATATTGTCAGACTGAGATGAGGAATGGAGCCCCAGCTGCCTTGCCTGTCTACACCCGGATGGTTTTGCCCCGAAGTGAAGAGCGGGACAGAGAGATTTAAAACCTGCACATGTGTATCCCGTGACGTCACACAAAGCCAAGGCCTACAAGGGGTCTCGTTGTCTAAAGCATATGGATGATGCTATGCTATGCTATATAATACAGGGAATACAGGGAATACAGGGATCGCAACTATGCTGACACCTCCAATACTTCACTTCTAGGCTATTCCACGGCTTGATTACTCTATGACTGAAGAAATACTTCCTAACATCCTTTGATTCATCTGAGTCTTCAACTTCCAATTGTGACCCCTTGTGTCTGTGTCCATCTCTGGAACATCCCGTCTTTGTCCACCTCGTCTATTCTGCGCAGTATTTTGTGTGTGTGTACTCACCTAATTGTGGTTGCAGGGGTCGAGACTCAGCTCCTGGCCCCGCCTCTTCACTGATCGCTACTGGATCCTCTCTCTCTCTGCTTCCTGAGCTTTGTCATACCTCTTCTTAAAACTATGTATGGTTCCTGCCTCCACTACTTCACTTGCTAGGTATTCCACTTGCTGAAACCTATGACTGAAGAAATACTTCCTAACGTCCCTGTGACTCGTTTGAGTCTTCAGTTCCAGTTGTGACCCCTTGTCCCTGTGTCCCCTCTCTGGAACATCCTATCTCTGTCCACCTTGTCTATTCCCTGCAGTATCTTGTATGTCGTTATCATGTCTCCCCTGACCCTTCTGTCCTCCAATGTCGTCAGTCCGATTTCCCTTAACCTTTCCTCATACGACATTCCCTTGACCCTCTGGGACTAGCCTTGTTGCAAACCTTTGTACTTTCTCTAACTTCTTGATGTGCTTGACCAGGTGTGGGTTCCAGATGGTGCTGCATACTCCAGTATGGGCCTAACTTTACACAGTGTACAGTGTCTTAAAACGATTCCTTATTAAGGTATCGGAAACGCCTATTCTCAGGTTTGCCAGGCGCCCGATGCTGCAGCGGTTTTTTGGGTTTTGATGTGTGCCTCCGGTGATGTGCTGGGTTTGTTATGGTCACCCCAAGGTCTTTCTCCCTGAGTGAGGTCTGTAGTCTTTGTCCACCTAGCCTATACTCTGTCTGCGGTCTTTTTTTGCCCCTCCCCAATCTTCAGACTTTGCATTTGGCTGGATTGAATTCGAGAAGCCAGTTGCTGGACCACATGTCCAGCCTGTCCAGGTCTCTTGCAGTCCTGCCTCTCCTCGTCCAATTTATTCTTCTCATCAATTCACGTCACCCTGCGAACAGGGACACTTCAAGTCTATTCCTTCCATCTGTCGTTCCATATATCAAAATAGCACTGGTCCTAGAACTGACCCCTGTGGGACCCCGCTCGTAACAGGCACCCACTGTGATACCTCTTCCATACCCTGACTCGTTGCTGCCCCCTGTCAGGTATTCCCTTATCCATTGCAGTTTCCCTCCCTTTTACGTGCCCCCTGATCCCCCAGCTTCTGCATAATCTCTTGTGGGGAACTGTGTCAAGGCTTCCTGCAGTCTAGGAAACGCATCTACCCACCCTCTCTCTCGTGTTTACTTCTGTTACTTTGTCATAAAACTCCAGGAGGTTTGTGATACAAGAAATTTTCCTTCCCTGACCCAGCGGTTTTCATTTTTAATCTTGTTTTCCCTTTCAGGTTTCGACCACTCTACTCCTGATAATCTTCTCATGACTTTGACACAATAATGTCAGAGGACAAAGGTCTGTTGTTTTAGTGCCTCGGGCTTTTGTTTTTCCCTTTCTTAAAATGGGGACTACATTAGCTGTCTTCCCTTTTTCAGGGAGTTGCCCATTTCAAGGGATGTGTTTTAAGATTGTGGTTAGAGGCACGCACGCATCTCTGCTCCTTCTCTAAGGACCCATGGGAGATGTTGTCCGTCCCATCGCCTTTGAGGTGTCAAGGTCACTTAAGAGCTTCTTCACCTCCTCCTCAGTTGTTCGTATGTCATCCAACACTTTTTGGTATATTCCCTCTTGATGTTCCCTTCTGTGCTGTCTTCGCACAGCCCTTCCTGTCTCTACTGTAAAAACTTCCTTAAATCTCCTGTTCAGCTCCTCACATACCCCCTGATCATTTCTTGTGAGTTCTCCACCTTCTGTCCTTAATCTGATCACCTGGTCTTTGACTGTTGTCTTCCTCCTGATGTGGCTATACAACAGTTTCGGGGCAGTCTGATTCTCGATGCTATGTCATTTTCATACTGTCGCTGGGGCCTCCCTCCTTACCTGTGCGTACTCATTCCTGGCTCTGCGACTGATCTCCTTTTTTCGTGTGTTCTCTGCCTTTCTGTACTTTTTCCATTCTCTATTGCATTTTGTTTTTGCCCCCTTACAACGTCGGGTAAACCAGGGGCTCGTTCTGGTCTTCCCGTTGTTACTGTTGCCCTTGGGAAAAAACCTTTCCACTGCCTCCTTGCATTTTGTTTGTTACTATTCCTTTCATTTCATTTACTGGCTTTCCTGCCAGTTCTCTGTCCCATTTGGACCTCCCGCGGGAATTCTTCAACCCTATGTAGTCCCTCTTTTATAGTCAGGCTTTTCCCATTCAACTCCTGTTATTCTCTCCACTTGCAGCTCTACTATGTATTCAAGCACAGAACCACGTGGGTCGCTAGCTCCTAGGGGACTCTCATACTTGATGTCCTCAATATCTGAGCTGCCCAGGGTGAACAAAAGGGTCCAATCTTGCTGGTTCATCCTCCCCTCTCACTCTGGTAGTGTCCTTAACATGTTGGTGCTGAGGTTTTCCAGCCCCCACGTCCAAACATCCTGGCCTCCATGTTTCGGGACCCCCATGTGGCTCCAGGGTTTTCTCAGTCAATCTCCCTGTGGGTTGAAATCCCCCATAACCAGCAACTTTGCTCTGCTGGAGTGAAACTCCCTTTTTGCCACTCAGCAATGTGTCCACCATTGCTCTGTTGCTCTCTTCATATTCCTCTCTTGGCCTCCTGCAGTTCTGTGGTGGATTATACATCACTGCAATGACCACTTTGTGTTCCCCCAGACTGAAGTGTACCTGCTATGTAGTCTCTTTCTCCCCCTCTCATCTATTCCTTCCATTTTCTCGAATTTCCATCTGTTTTTACGAGCAGAGCAACCCCACCTCCCCCCCTGCCCCTTCTATCTTTCCTCATGATCTGGTATCCTGGTGGGAAGATTGCATCTGTTTTTTTGCTCCATGAGTTTGTTTCTGTAACTGCTATGATGTCTGGGACTTCTCATTGATTCTTTCTTGCCATTCCTCATGTTTATTCGTTAATCCATATGCATTTGTGTACCAAACCTTCAACTTCTGTTCTAATACTGTAACTGTGGTGCGTGGGTTGGAAACAAGGGATCGGCGTGTGATGGTTGGTTTGGATTGTTCAGTTGCCTTGGGGTGTCGTGGCTGGAGTCCTTCGCAGGTGTTTCTGGGGGGTGCACTTTTCCTTCCCTTTGATCCTGGATTATTCTGCTCTCCTTTTTCATTTTCCTCCCATTTCTCCTTTCGTTTTTGAACTCTCTCTTTCATTGTCTTCCTTTTGTCCTGTGTTCTGTCTCGATCGAGGTACACACTCCGAACCCTGCTTGCCTCTCAACCGTGCTTTCTCCTGCGGATCATGGCGGGGGTTGAAAAATTATTTTGCTTGCTGAAAACAGATATTAAAGTCCGCCCAGTATTATTTCTCGCATTTGTTTTCAGACTCCCGGACAAGACTCTGGAAAAGTCTTCTAAGAACTGGTCCTGGGTAGGAGGGCGGTAAACTTAGTTCCTACTAAGAGTGGTTCGGTCATTGTAGGAAGCAGCACTGTCAAACATAGAAACTCCCGTTTATTGTATTTAAATCCAGGTCTTGGGTTGTAAGCTAAGTCATTTCAAATGTAGGCACATACACCCAGCCACCCTTTCTGTTCCTAATCTAAGGCGTTTTATATTGTAACCTTCTATTTTGACTCGTCGTCAGTCACCATATCATCCAAACCAAGATTCGAGATGGTTATAACTGCCACTGCCGCCCTAATTTTTGTTAGCTAGAAACCTAATCTCTGCCAATTAGGAAGAAGTGATCTAGCATTGACAAGATATAGTGAAGGCCCTGTTTTTCAAAAGAACAATTCATAATCATCATATAAGGCAATGGGTCTTTGTAAAAAAATTAGGTAAATCAATGGCATCACTCAGCTGCTAAAGGGTAACTGTGCCAAAGTGACAATTTGTTACACACAAAATGAATTCTGGCACCGTATGCTATAATTTGTACTACATCCATCATGCACCCACACCCGTTGACACATTTACATAAGTGCCTTTCTGTTTTTCTGGGTTTCATGCATACTTTATTAGCAGTGTATGCACTCGTTTTGGTAGTGTTTTTGAGATAATATATGGCTGTAGTATTGTCTCACTTGACCTATGTATGCATTACATAATGGAGTTAGAGTTATCATTCCGCATAGCTACTAGGACGTCATTATTGCCCGTCAATTATCCTGTCTGTTTTGTGCCTCTGCACAATAGTTTGAGGTCCTGGATTAATTTGTGATAATCACCACTTATAGAGCGCGTACAAAAGAGCTGTGTGCCACTGTTTTTGTTTAGGTACGCGTGTTGCCATACATTGCGGAGCGATAGTGACATATACTTTTCTGGTAGGATGGCAACGTATGGGCTTTTACTGTCCAGTGCGCTGTTACTTTACTCCATTCATCTTTTCCAGCCCCCATGACTGATTACTTTCTTATGGAATTGAAAGAAGAAATATAAATATAATTATGGCAGCCTGTACCCCCCTAATGCCTGCCATTTTCACTCTTCGCTCTTTTACTCATATACAATAATAATATAATTTTCTCTTTCCTTCCAGTCCCTATACCTTAGTATCTGCATTAGCAATCACCACAGGAATTACTAGTAAAAGTTTTCCTTCTTTCAAGAAATCCACCCTCTTCACTGCTCACTTTTCCCTGGTTTTATCCTTCCAATCCCCCTCAGTTCATTTTATTCGGGGTTGTGTGGTGTTGTTGTCATCCTGACCTGTTTTGCTGACTTCAGCCATTTTTAAAACACTGAGGGGAGTAACGCCCACCTACAATAACCTGACTTTCCTTGGAGTTTATAGGTATAATATGGCGTTTTCTGCTAATTCTCCACTGTACACTTGTCTATGCGAATATAGGTCAGGCTTAGCAAAAACATCACCTTTGACTGTTTTTAACTATTCACGTTCTTATCTCTACGACTGGCACTGTCTCTTCTTGATTTGTGTGTTTCTGGTTCTTTCATGTTCCCTGGATTGTCTTTCAATGAGTGGGGTGCATGGTTTGGTAGGTTGATTTCCTCCTGTGGGTTGAGGTGGATCTTGTAGTGATGTGTGTTTGGTTGGAGCTGGCTGACTTGGTAGTAGGAGTGGAGGAGGGCCAGGGGGTGGAGTGGTGGGGGGGGTGGCGGGGGAGTGGGGAGTTGGCTGGTGGCAGTGATGGTTGGGGAAGGGGAGTCCCGGGGGGGTGGCATTGGTGGTTTGGCTCAGGGCTAAATGGAGGGTGTGGAGTCATGGGAGGGTTGGGTTTGGAGGGGGGTGGTGGGGGGTAAGGGGAGCGAGGGGCAGGGGGATTGACTGTGGTGGGCGCTGGAGAGAGGAGGGAAGATAAGTTGTGGAGGCTTGTTTGCTGTGAGTAAATGAATTGAACTGCACTTAACACAAGCCAACACTGCCTAAGTAATGTCAAAAATATTATAACAAATTTGAATTAAAATATTACTAAGTAAAATACTGTGAAGACCTCCTGGTACTCTTGATTTCCTTAAACACAACCTTCTCACTGTATTATTCTGACTATAAACCTGACTTAAACAGGGGGAAGAAACAATAGTACGTCACAGGATTCCAGGATACACAACGTCTACAACTCTAGAACAAAACAAACTGAGGGGAGATATTTCTATCTACTACTGTAATGAAACAATCAATGATGTAACACCACTTGCTGCTGTATGACCAATATGGAGAATATTTTTTTCCAAAAATTTTAATGTAAAAACCTTATTCTCTTATAACTATTACCTGGAATATATCCTGGAGAGGGTTTCGGGGGTCACCCCGCCCCCGCGGCCCGATCTGTGCCCAGGCCTCATGGTGGATCAGGCCTGATCAACCAGGCTGTTACTGTTACTGCACACAACCCATGTACGAACCACAGCCTGGTGGGTCAGGTACTGCCTTAGGTTTCCTTCTGTCCAGCTCCTTTCTTGAAGACAGCCTGAGGTATATTGTAATCCCTCTTTTGTTGCGTGGAGGCAGTTGAACAGTCCTTGGGCCCCAGACACTTATGTGTTGGTCTCTTATCGTGGTATTGGCACACCTGCCTTTCATTGGGGATATGTTGCTCATCTGCAAGTCTTGTGCATTACATAGTGAGTGATTTATCTGTTCAAGTTTGGTACTGGTCCCTCACTTAGTATTTATCCAAGTGTATATAATGATGTATCTCTCCCTCCTTCGTGCTAGGGGAGTAACAGGTTGAGCAATCCTTCAAGCAGTTAATTCGCCCTCAACCGTTCTCTCTATACATTTGTTTTATAATTTTTAACAGCAAGAAAGGCTTCTTGCAACTGTTTTATACTCTTAGTTAATTTTCCTTGGATCTTAAGGACACTGTCAAATATTAATTCTGTAATGATGGTACAACTCCAGGACATTTTTAGTAATATCATGCAATATCAATAATTTTAATATCTAGTCAATGTTTATATTCATAACTTTGATTTAGATTTTTAGATTTTGCCACCAAGTTGCTAGTTTATTGGTTCACCACCCATATCCATCCTGTGGACGTAGCTCAAGAGCACAAATGGATACACACAAGGCCTAGGAACTAGGCCCCCAAAAGGGTTAACATGAGTACATATGGATTTATTATCTACATATCATTGAGTACACATTTCTTTACAACAGAATCTAGGAAATTTGCTTAGTATATCTGATATCTTATTTCCATTAATAAGATATCCTTGATATGTCACTATAGGTTATTAACTGTCTGTCTCCTATATTCCTCAATAAGTGGACAATAAAGCACATAGTGTTGAAGACAGTTGTCCATATACCTGATCACTATAAGTTTGCATTTAGTTTGATCATCATCTGAGTGTCCTCCCAAACGCCAGAGTACTTGTAACCAAGCCTAAGACTGGCCACTACAACATCAGTCAGTACTTGTAACAAGCTAAGAGGCATTAGGCAGTTTAATTAGTCTTCTAGTTTACGGGACCTCCAATTTCCTCCATGTTTTTGGTTGCACAAGAACAAGAGTGTTTTTCACTCTTTCCTGAAAATAGTTTATCAAAAATATACCTCAACAACAACTGAGAAAAGACTGAAAAAGGACTGATTTACTGAAAATGCCCTTGGGATGGCGATTTATTCCTAGTAGGGACGACATAGGATTGTTTTGGACACTTGGTGCCAATGGAAATAATCACTGTGTCTGACTTTTTTGGGTTATCCCAGGTTCTCTACACATATGCTGCTATGTATGATAATTTCAATGTAACTGTATTTGTGTATAACCTGAATAAACTTACTTACTTAAAACGCTTTTTCTTAAGGACCTTTTCCTCTAAATAACTTATCTTTATTTCACGAAAAAATTATAAGTTTGTTATTTATTGGAATGTTGCAAAAAATCTGCCCTTTACTCCCACATAACTCACAAGTATATGGAATATTTCCCAAAATTCATCGAATGAAATTAGAGAAATCATTTATTTCTACAATTTCTGTTAATATTATTCCAATAATTAAGTAATTAAAGGAAGAAATAGGTACAATTAGGTGAATAAGTTTTACTTCTGAGATATTGGCCTGGAGCGCCGGCAGCCCGCCGTCCTCAAAAAAAAAAAAAAAAAAAAAAAAATCCGCGAAACATCGTGTTTATTGTTCGGGTGTAATTTCTTAGTATACTGATGTTCTAGTTCAGTTATCCTCTTCAAAACAAGCAACCGTATTTCCTCTTACACAAAGAAGAACAATGGGAGTAGAGTAACTTATTTAGATCGAAATATTCTCCCATGGTCTCCTTCAATCATATTATGGCCTATTTTATTCAGTCTAATTTATATAACATAGATGCATGTTATATATAGTGTTTATATACCTATATTAGATCAATTGTGATAGATAAAATAAAGCCGTAGAGTTGATATATAAGGTTGATAAAGCATAATATGATGTGAAATCTCCTGGCTCCTCCTTTGGAGCAGGGAATATGGCCGATGGCTCCCAGATGGTTCCTGATTGCTGGCACTCTACGGATAATCTCCGCCTGACTCTTATATATGCCAAATATCAGTCTTATATAATAAAGAATCATGCAAGAAAAAATCTATAAAAAAAGGGAAAAAATTCCCAAAAAATGATATGGGCGTGTGAGCATGACGCCTACCCATATCGCCGTCACCATACCTGGTATAAATGACTATAATTTCTTGTAGAAGCATCGTAGAACATTCATTCTGGCCCCATTGTGTTGCCAAAGTGTTAAGCTATTTCTCTGTATATATAACTCAATTTCCATAATTTTTCGATTTTTTTTGAGAGCGCGCGGAAAATTGCCTTCTAAGCCTGGCCACTACAACATCAGTCTGTTCAAATTGCAAGTTTCCTCTATGTTCAATGTTATCATAGTGGTTATAATTCTACTTAAAGGCTTCTAACTAACTCTTTCCATAACAATTCATTTTCATAATTTACTTCTCTCCTAATACTTATTCCCAAAGCTAAGACACAGATATACCAAAGTTATATTCTACATTCTCCTTCTGGGTACTCTTCTTGGCTAACATATCAACTTTGTCATGAATGAGTAATGTAATGTGTGATTGGATCCATAGTAATTGTACATTAATTTGTTTGTCCCGGATTTTTGAGTATCTATACCTGGCTTCTCCAATGAGCATGTTGTTGGAGTCATTATATGAGTCGAGTGCCTTCATTGATGACAGAATCAGTAATGATGATAGAGTCAAGCTGATTGATTGATTGGTTAGATTCTAGGTAAGACCCCAAGAAGGGGTGAGTGGGGAAGTGGGGATAGAGGAAGAATAGGTTGCTTAGAGGAAGGTTATTGTAAGAGGGAAAGAACCAGGGCTAAAACCCAGTAGCTGAGTCTGAAAGCGAATTCAGGAGTTTGCGGCAACTAAGTGACTGGTCGGGGGAAGGGGGGGAGGGGGGTCGACAAAGCGTGAATCACATGGTACAAGGGCTTTATTAAAGGTCCATACCTGTGAGTTAACAGGTTAGTGAGTCAGATTTTATCAAGGTTATTTGTATATAGGAATTGGGTCCCCCAGGAGCTATAACGGAGTAGAAGAGGTTGTGTGTGTTTTGCTGGTCTGCGTATTTTGTCGTCTAGGTATATGTCCAGTAGTCAAGTCGGGTCCACTAGTCTGTCTATTTGTTTATCGCTACTAAGGCTGTTTTCCAGTACACCTTTTAGTAGCAGGGATGTTCGCACGTCGTGGATGGACTCACTTGGTGATGAATTCATCCCATCGGGTGTTGAGCACCCGAGCGTAATGCTTGTTTGCTGGGATCGTGTAAGTTTTAGGTTTACGTCTTTTTGCACAGCTGCTGGAGAGGCTAGTGGGCAGTAAGTTATTAGTGGACGAATGAGGGCTTTGTATAGATGTAGTTTCGTTTTTATTGGAGGCATGCCATAGCTTTGGGCAGCCGACAGGGCCTTGAGATGCAATGGCTTGCTTCCTTGTTGATGTGTTTAGTGTATTCGCATGTAGTAGTCTAGAATAGCTCCTAATATCGCTGGTTGTCTGTGAGACAAGGGAATGATTGGTGGTATCAGCTATCCTGAGTGTTACTGGGGAGGAGGTTTCGCGTTTCCTGTAGTGAAAATAGGTGATTTTGATTTCGCAGGTTGGTTTTTAATTCTCCATTATTGTTCCCAAATGTTGACTAGTCTACTTCGGCTTGTGTTCTGCGTCTGAGTGGTTATTTTGATTTGTGTGAGATGAGTTTGGGTGATGTCGTCTTGCATATGCAAGTGTGATGGTGGAGTCAAAGGCAGGTGTTTGGGATGTTCGTCGGTGTAAAGATGTAGAGGGTGGGTTTAGAGACATGAACCCTGAGGAACTCCACATGGTAGTGGGAAGTACTGTGAGAAGCATCCCTGGAACTTAATCCTCATGGTCCTACCATCCAGGAAGTTACATAGTAGTTTGCTGAAGTCTGAGGGAGTCCGAAGTTGGTACAAAGTTAAACTTCAGACCATTGTGCACACTGTCAATGGCTTTTTCTACATCTTTTGCTACTAGTAGCTGTCTTTTTTCTTTACCTGGAGTTTACCTGGAGAGAGTTCCGGGGGTCAACGCCCCCGCGGCCCGGTCTGAGAACTATAGGCCTCCGGTGTCAGAGCTGATCAACCAGGCTGTTGCTGCGAGGCTGCAACGCAAACAACATAACGAAGCCACAGCCCGGCTGGAACCGGAAACTGACTTAGGTGCTTGTTCCAGTGCCAGCTTGAAGACTACCAGGGTTCTGTTGGTAATCCCCCTTATGTGTGCTGGAGGCAGTTGAACAGTCTCTACTCTCCGGGCCCCTGACACTTATAGTATGGTCTCTTAACGTGGCTAAGTGACACCCCTGCTTTTCATTGGGGAGGGTGCATGTCTGCCAAGTCTTTTGCTTTCGTATGAGTGATTTTTCGTGTGCAATGTTTCGGTACTAGTCCCTCTAGTATTTTCCAGTGTATATAATCATGTATCTCTCCCTCCTGCGTTCGCAGGAATAAGGATAGTAACCTCAAGCTCTCCCATAATTGAGGTGTTTTATCTCCGTTATGTTGCGCCTGAAAGTTCTCTGTACATTTTCTAGGTCGCAATTTTCACCTGGCCTTGAAAGGTGCTGTTAGTGTGGGCAGCAAACGTTCCAGCCTAGATAGAACAAGTGACCCTGAAGAGTGTCATCATGGGCTTGGCCTCCCCTAGTATTGAAGGTTCTCATTATCCATCTTCATTTTTTAACATCTAGCAGATGCGATTGATACAATGTAGGTCCTTGAAGGTGAGATCCTCCGACTTGATCACTCCCAGGTCTTTTGACGTTGGTGTTTCGCTCGTAATTTGTGGCCAGAATTTGTTTTGTACTCTGATGAAAATTTAATTTCCTCCTCATTATTTTTACCATATCTTAGTAATTGAAATTTCTCATCGATGAACTTCATATTAGTTTCCTGCAGCCCACTGAAGATATGGTTGATGTCGCCTGGAGCTTTGCAGTGTCCTGCAATGGAAGACACTGTCATGCAGATTTCCGGGTGTCATCTGCAAAGGAAGACCAACGGTGTTATTGGCTGAACATCCCTTGTCTAGTCGGGTATAATTATGAGGAACAAGATGGGATCGAGTACTGTGCCTGGTGGACAGAGCTTTTCATTTCAACCGTAGCTGCCCTCGGACTTTACTTCTGTTGACGACTACTCCTGTGTTCTGTTAGTGAGGAAATTATAGTCCATCGACCGACTTTCCCTGTTATTCCTTTAGCAACGCATTTTGTGCGCCTATTATGCCATGGTCATACTTTGTCAGAAAGGCTTTTGCAAAGTCTGTATATATTACTCTGCCATTCTTTTTGTCTTCTAGTGCATATTAGGACGCTTGTCGTAGTGGTCCAATAGTTGAAGACAGACAGGAGCGACCTTGTTCTAAACCCATGTTGCCCTGGGTTTTGTAACTGATGGGTTTCTAGATGCATGGTGATCCTTGCTTCTTAGTAAGGACCCTTTTCAAAGATTTTTATGATATGGGATGTAGTACTATTGGTCTGTAGTTCTTTGCTGTTGCTTTACTGCCCCCTTTGTGGAGTGGGGCCTATGTTTGTTGTTTTTATAACTGTGGGACACCCCTTGTCCATGCTCCCCTCCATAGGATGGAAAAGGCTCGTGTAGGGGCTTCGTGCAGTTCTTGATGAACACAGAAGTTTCCATGAGTCTGTTCCTGGCCCTGGGGCAGAGGTGCATGGGCATGTCATTATCGCCTGTTCGAAGTCATTTGGCGTCAGATAATCATCGGATAAGGCTTGTGTTAATCAAATTTTGTGGCCTCCTCATAAAAATTCATTTTGTCTTCGACTCTCATCTGGTTAGCGGCTTGCTAAAACTGAGTCATATTGGGACTTGAGTTACTCACTCAATTTCCTTGCAGTCCATCTGTGTAGGACCCATCTTGTTTTAAGTAGGGGCCCAATACTGGACGTGTTCTCGGTTTTTGATTGGCATAGAGATAAGAAAAATACTTGGGTTTCTTTCGATTCTATTATGGCTTTTTAGGTTCTTCCCGCGATTCCTGACTCCTAAAGGATTCTTTTAGCTTAGTGCGATGCTTGCGATTCTCTGACCAGTGTCTCCCCTACGCAATTCAGATATATTGACCTCTTTTAGTCCGCTCTGTTATTCTTTTCCTCGCCTGTTAAAGGAGCGCCTGTCTTCTTTTCGTTTTACATCTACTTCCTCTTTTTCTTAGAGGAATAAGCCTTGTGCATACATCGAGTGCCACCGAGTTAATCTGTTCAAGCATAAGTTGGGGTCCTGTGTTGCTTAGTATATCATCACAGCTTAAAATCGTTAGTGTCTTGGTTTTACTTAGGTCCTCACTTTTATTTTTTGTTATTGAAGTTTGAATTTGGTGATGCTTCCCTTCGGACTAATCACATTATTACGGTCTGGGGCTCCACGGCATACAGACTGAAAACTCAATTATGTTGTGATTCTGAGTATATTGTTTTTGCGATATGTGATATTTCTTATCAATCATCATTGTTAGTGAAGATGAGGTCTAGTGATCTCCAGTCTAGTAGGCTATCTATTATTTTGCTGGTTAAATTTAATTTTGTGCAGAGATTTAAAAGCTCGCGTGAGTGTGAGTTATTTCACTCAGAGCTGCCTCCCTGGTGTATTACTGCAACAATATTATTTTTTGCTATATTTCCTCCATTTTAGGTGCCTTAAGTGAAATCCCCCAGGAGCAAGATGTTAGGTGCAGGAGCTGGAAGGGTTTACCGACAGGGAGTCAATTTTTAATCAGCTGTTTCCTGGAATTGCTGGAGTTTGCATCCGGAAAGGCTTTTGTAGACTATCACAATGACTAGGTTTTGGTTCTCGAGCCTTTGACTGGTAAAACTTCCACGACAACATTTGAAGGCATTTACAGTATCCTGTGGCAAACAAGTGACTCTGCAATTTACAAGGCCAACCTCCCCCACTTTTTGCCTGTACCACTCTGTCACATCTGTATAGGTATGTAACCCTGGGATCCATAATTCGTTTTCCAAAATGATCTTGTATGTGGGTCTCAGTTAAAGCCGGCGAACATTGGCCTTTGCCTCTCCAAGCAGTTCCAACGGATGGAAGGTATTTTGTTGTTTGTTGCTGCTTTAAGACCCTGTATATTTGCAAAAAGAAGAATCTTTCCGGAACTCTGGTGGTATTGTTTGGTACAGGGGGGGATTTTTTTCGCGCATAGTATCTTAAATCTGTTGGTTTGGAGTGGAGGCCAACGACTGTGGTTTCCCACTCCAGTAATGACTGGATTTGGTGTACGATTTCTGCATTTCCTACCTGCCCAGTTTTTTTTCCTTTCCTGGCACTAAAAAACCCTCCCTCTTGAGTGGCTGTGGCTACCCAGGTTTTTCCGCATGGCCTGGAAAGTTTTTGTATCTTTTGTCCCCTTTAGAGGGTTATGCCTCTGGCAATTTTAGTTATAGCACAGTCTTTCTGTACTGAAGAGGTACACAGTTCAGGGAAAAAGCTTACAGAAGGTAGTTTTGCATTTTCCTTGACATATGGTCAATGGCTTTCCTAGGTGGTCATATTTCAACGTCTCATCTGTTTTTCCCCAGATTTCCGCAGCCAGCATATTACCGAGTGCATAGTATGTGCAAGGCTTGGTTTCCGTTTGCCTTGGGTATCTGTGACTGTATTCCCTGTTTGTGCGATTTTTCCCTGTCTTACTTCTATCCTCCCTACACCAACAATGGAGCTCCCCACCATTTGTTTTTGGTCAATATATCCTCACTATTGCTAGTGGAGTCCTCTTGTTTGCTATTTTCCCTGCGGTATTTTCTAGTTTTGCAATATTGGTTTTATCTATCTTTGACTACACTTGTACCCTACTATGGCTCCTTGTCCCCTATGGGGTCATTTAAATGTATTCCTGGTCCCCTGCGTATAATCCCGACAACCTGGACAAAATCTCCACTTCACCATTATCAGTCTCCCAGGACAGCATCTTCCATCTTCCCCCATTACTGTCTCCCAGGACAGCATCTCCCAGCTTCACCATTTACTTCTCCCAGGACCAGCACCTCCAGCTTCACCACTACTGTCTCCCAGGACTAGCACCTCCAGCTCCCCATTACTGTCTCCCAGGAACAGCACTATCAGCCCCCCCATTTACTGACACCAGCATCATCTCCAGCCTTACAGTTTCTGACTACAGGCGCAGTTAGTCAGGGCATACCATTTTCAGCCCCGGACTTTTTATGTTCCCATCCTGTTGTAGAAAGCTTCCAGGTTTTTCTATGAAAGCATCGCTATGATGTTGACCTCTATTAATACCCTTGTGATTTTAGTCCACAGATTTATCTCATTTGGGCATACCCAAAAACACTTCCCTGTTTTAATACTGCTTGTGATCTAGTTTTGGATATCTGCACAAGGGGCGTGTCAACCAATTTCCACAAAATGACAATTTATGCATTTGGAAGCTCCGTTTGTTTTACTGACCACAGACTACACACAGCTTCATAATGAGTGAATGGTTGATTTACTGCAATTCTACTACTAGCAACCTCTTGAAATTCTATAATTAACCTGCTAGGTTGTTGCACCAAACTGAACCGTTTGAAACCAGTCCACAGGGTTCGGACCAGTCAAGGGTGTTGGTTTATGTGGGATGTAGTATTGAGAATTAAATTGAGTGCCTTGGGTGGAGCGGTTTTGATCTGAAGCCAAATTGGCCATTATATAAGAGGGAGTTTGTTTTGGCGAGATGTCTACGTATGTCGGAGTTCATGATTTTTTCATAAAATCTTTATGGATTTTTTTACTTCTAGCAGGCTGATGGGGGCGGTAGTTTTTTTTGGTCAGAGTGGTTTTTTATTGGGTTTTGGATGAGAATAGCAGTAGCTGCTTTGAAGAGAGTGGGAAGTAGCCGGATGCTAGTGATGCATTGAGTAGGTTGGTGAAGGCAGAGATGATGGAGTCAGGGGGTGTTTTAGGATGATGTGGTTATGTCCCCCCCCAGAGCTCCTGGGCTTTTTGGAGGAGGCGCTTAATGAAGTTTTAATGCATAGGCTGTGATGGGGGTGTCAGTTTCCTGAGTGGCAGTGAGTGAGTCAAGTTGTATATGCCTTCAGGTGACGTTAAGTTACATGGTCAGTGTTCCATTGGTCTATTTTGTTGGGGTATTGGCAGAGTGGTCGGAAGTGGAGGGTGTGGGTGGAAAATGTGGAAGATGTTTTTCTGTTGTCGTGGGGGGGGTGATGTGTTTGCGAATTTTTTGTTGTTGTTGTTACTCGTCGAATTTTGTTGATGAGTTCAGAAAGTTCTGGGGTCTTTTATGCGTTGCCAATTGCCTGGTTAACGAGTCCAGCCCAGTGGTTTTGTGGTCCTGCTTAGGCTATGAAAGTATGTTATTCGCTGTGGTATTGAGTCCTGCTTGACCCATACCTGGTTGAATCTGGTGTGTGTTGATGCGGAAGCGTTGTGTACATATGAGGAGTCTTTTGGTTCTGATTTGAGGGAGTGAATGAGTATCTAATGTGTGTGTGTTTTAGAGGGTATCGCAGAGTTTGGGTTGCATGTTTTATTGTCTCAAGGATGGTGTCGAGCTGTGTGTCAATGTCTGTGATTTGTTGTTTTGTTGTAGTCCGTAGTTAGGTTTGTGTTGTATGAGATGTTTTGGAAGGATTCCCAGTTTGCCCCTCTTGTATGCTGGTGTTGGTGGTGTAGAATACAAATTGGGTTAGCGAGATATGGTAGGATGGATGGGAAGTTGTTCAGATCCAGTGGAATGGGACGTCAGAGCTAAGTAGTGTTGGAAGAGAGTGCTGGCTCTATTTGCGAGTATTATGTCAGGTTTTCCTTGTCCTTGGTGCCAATATAATGTGTTGAAGTGTGGACCCCGTTACTGTAGATGTTTGTGAGTTTGAGACATTATGTAAAATTGTGTGCCTAGTTTGTTTGTGGAGTTGTGGTTGAAGCTGGGTGTTTTGCATTCATGTCTGCCAGCCAGTATAGGGAGTGTTGGTGTGGTTTGAAGACGATATAAGGTCGTGTGGCATTGAGGGTTGTGTTGGGCCTAGCATATGTGTGAAGAAATGAGGGGTCCTAGGAGTGTGTAGCCTACAGCTAGGGAGGTTGGTGTGTAAGATGTAGAGGTAGGAATTCTGTCTAATGTGGAGTTGACCAGGAGGCAAACTCCATCGTGTGGGTCTTGTGGGATTGTTGGCGGTGTACCAAAGGTGTCGATGTGTTGGTTTCCGCATGTAGGCAGTGCTGTTTAGTAGAACAACATCAGGTTTTTCTGCTTCGATGAGCTCATCTAACATGTGTCTAATGTGGTAGTAATGTCAATAAAAATGCCAATAAAAAGTAGGGGCGCCATTGGTACACTAAGAGAAAACACCATAAGTGTCCGGGGCCCAAAACTGTTCAACATCCCTCCCATCAAGTCATTTATGGGGAATTGCCAATAACCCATGGCTGCCTTCAAGAGAGAGCTGGACAGATACCTAAAGTCGGTGCCGGATCAGCCGGGCTGTGGCTCGTACGTCGGACTGCGTGCGGCCAGCAGTAACAGCCTAGTTGATCAGGCCCTGATCCATCGGGAGGCCTGGTCGTGGACCGGGCCGCGGGGGCGTTGATCCCCGGAATAACCTCCGGGTAACCTCCGGGTATTCGGGTAACCTCTCACATTGAGTTGGATTACCTTGAAGATGTCAGTGAAGGTTGGGAATCAGGAGAGTTGTTATCTACTTCTGGTGAGGGGCCAGGCTCAGCTATGGTGTGGATATTAAAGGAATCAGGTCGTATGCCCATGTAGGTGATGTTCCCAGAGGTGTGAGTGTATGTTTGGTCGTGGAAGCGCTTCCTGGAGGGGTAAGTAAGTAAGTAAGTAAGTAAGTTTATTCAAGGTATATAACAAATACAGTTACATAGAATTATCATACATAGCAGCATATGTGTAGAGAACCTAGGATAACCCAAAAAAGTCAGACAGAGTGACTTATTTCCATTGGGGTTCTTTTACCTTATTATTATAGTATAAAGGTATAATATTTTCTTATTATTTTCTAACAATGAAATAACATCATTCTTAACATACTAAAAAGACTATCTCTACACCTAGGTCATTAAGACTATCTACAATACGAGGGTCATTACAAGGAAGAGGTAAATTTACCGTAGTAGCTAGAAAATAGAAAATCATTCCCTCACCTTTCTGTAGCTATCATTCATCAGACAGCCTTTTTTGGCACTCTTCTGAACTGGTTCACGCTATGACCCCCCCCCTTGGCTTTGACATGTGCGGGTAGTCTGTTCCATTCCTTTATTGCTGTACAATAAAAGGTGTTGAAGCCTGCCACTGACTGTGGGTACTACAAAGTTGTGCTCTCTACCCCCTATACTATGATTGCTTTGGTTTCCCAACTTTGACAAAATTGACAGCAAGATATTCTGGACACTGTTGTGGCAATTTTATAAACATGATTTAGCTTCAGTTGTTTTTTACTTCTGTCTTCAACATTCAGCATATTCCAACTGCTGTAATTCATCCTGGCCTACAAATTTTCCTGGTCCGCAGGCCCCGAGGATGAATCTTAGCGATTGTTTGTTTCTGGGTGATTTTGCAGTCTAATCTTCAGTTTTTTTGGTCAGGCAGAGGAGTACACAGAAGAGCAATGTAATCCATATGGCATTGTATAAGGGCTAGACATATGGTCCTGCGAGCCTCAGTAGGTAGAACATTTCTGTTGCTTGTCATACAGAACTTCTGTTTGGCATTCGCTTCTTACTAACAACACTGTTCCCTATAATTCTGCCTGACATGCATTGGTTCAAAGGGGAGTCCCAAATAATATTTTACTGACGAACCTAAGTTGAGGCTCCCCATTACATTGGAACCTTAAAATTATTTACCCTTCTTCCAGTTTAGTTTCGCTTCCAAAGAGAATAGCTCCATTTTTCCCTAGGTGTAATTATTTAGTTTGTTGTCTACTAACCATTTGCTGGCAGACTCCAGTTCCCAGTGTTAAAACATTAGCAATATCTTTGTGGGTCTTTACCTGACAACAACAAGCAACTGTCATCAGCATACAGTAGGAGTTTTGCACTTGATCACTGATAGGCATATCATTGACATAACAAAAGAATAATAAGACCCAGAATACTACCTTGGGGAACTCCACATGTTATCGGCAGTTGTCTGATTCTGTTTTGTTGATTTGACTATTTTCTTCCTGTGCTAAGGTAGGACTTAAAAGCCAGTCTACAGAACCTATTACCGATACTTGAAGTTTATTACATAAATATTGTGGTTGACAGTATCGAAGCCTTTTCAGGTCTAAGGTTACCATGCCGTAATGAGGTTCCCCTTTGACATTTCAGTTCTCTCCAGGTAATCCCATCAGATTAATAAGGGAGGTGTCGGTTGAGTAGGATCTTCTAAAGCCCGATTGATACTATGGAGAATGTTGTTGTCATTAAGGTACTTACTACTTGAGAATACAACCGCCCTCTCTGAATTTTAATATGATGCTGAGTATACTAACAGGCCATAGAGGTTTTGCTTACATCAGACCCTACTATTTTCCTGAAGATAGGAGTGACTCTGGCCTCCTTGAACCCCTCCGGTAACTGTATTAGTGGTGAATGATAGATTTATTCTGTGAGCAATAGGGATTGACCAGTTCAAATGTCACCATCTTTTAGGAACTTAGACGGATGTTATCAGGGCCTGTGCTCTTAGGGTTGGGTTTAACCTGCTTAGTTCTTTTTGAATAAAGTCATGAGTATAGCACTTACCTAGTTGACAACTTTGGGTTCCCCTTTATTGTAATAGTATGTTTGAAACTTATCAGAGTCTGTGTTAAAGGTATGATGCAGCTGGTAGTTATACTTACTAGTGTTGAATGCAACAGATGTGTAGTAGGAATTAAAAGCATTTGCCACCTTAGATGTTTCGGTGGCATATCCTCATGATCGATAGTGAGTACTATGTTAGACGATTCTACTGGCTTAACAAGGGCTATACCCCCAATCTGGTTTTTTAGTTGTTTGCCAAAAGCTTTCTAGTTTATGCTTAGTACTCTTTCAATTTTTGGAGGCATATTGCTTTGCCTTTGCTCCTTTTATAATCTCTGTACTCCTGTTCCTCAACCCTTTGGACTTCATTTAGTGCCTGCAATATCCTTTGTTGCTTTAAATCTTTTTTAGGCAGCTGGTCTCTGAATTTCATATTAGCTCTAAGAGGAGATGCGCAGTATTCATCCAGGGTTCAGTCTTCGTTTAATCCTAACCTGCTTTAACTGTGGCAATATTATCTAGGATGGTAGTGAACATGTTTTGAATTTTTCCCAGGCATCGTTTACGTCCGTGCAACTTGTTATCTCTGTCTCAGTCACAATTGTGTAGCCTATTTACGCAGAGAATCTTTACTGTAGTTTTCTAGTTGACCTCATTTTTATTTCCTGTGTAGGCCTATCCTATCCCTAGTTATTTTTCCTGGTGCAGTAAATGATGAAATGATCACTAAGACTGTGGTAATGACGCCTGACTGACTAATGTTCTCAGAGCGGTTTACAAAGTATGGGTCAATTAAGCGTGGCTGAGAACTGTGTGATCCGGTTGGAGTGATTAATTAGTTGAGGTGTAACTATTTTAATCCTAGAATTGCTTAGACCTTTTGCATAGCCCGTTATTTTGCTTGCTGAAAACAGATATTAAAGTCCGCCCAGTATTATTTCTCGCATTTGTTTTCAGACTCCCGGACAAGACTCTGGAAAAGTCTTCTAAGAACTGGTCCTGGGTAGGAGGGCGGTAAACTTAGTTCCTACTAAGAGTGGTTCGGTCATTGTAGGAAGCAGCACTGTCAAACATAGAAACTCCCGTTTATTGTATTTAAATCCAGGTCTTGGGTTGTAAGCTAAGTCATTTCAAATGTAGGCACATACACCCAGCCACCCTTTCTGTTCCTAATCTAAGGCGTTTTATATTGTAACCTTCTATTTTGACTCGTCGTCAGTCACCATATCATCCAAACCAAGATTCGAGATGGTTATAACTGCCACTGCCGCCCTAATTTTTGTTAGCTAGAAACCTAATCTCTGCCAATTAGGAAGAAGTGATCTAGCATTGACAAGATATAGTGAAGGCCCTGTTTTTCAAAAGAACAATTCATAATCATCATATAAGGCAATGGGTCTTTGTAAAAAAATTAGGTAAATCAATGGCATCACTCAGCTGCTAAAGGGTAACTGTGCCAAAGTGACAATTTGTTACACACAAAATGAATTCTGGCACCGTATGCTATAATTTGTACTACATCCATCATGCACCCACACCCGTTGACACATTTACATAAGTGCCTTTCTGTTTTTCTGGGTTTCATGCATACTTTATTAGCAGTGTATGCACTCGTTTTGGTAGTGTTTTTGAGATAATATATGGCTGTAGTATTGTCTCACTTGACCTATGTATGCATTACATAATGGAGTTAGAGTTATCATTCCGCATAGCTACTAGGACGTCATTATTGCCCGTCAATTATCCTGTCTGTTTTGTGCCTCTGCACAATAGTTTGAGGTCCTGGATTAATTTGTGATAATCACCACTTATAGAGCGCGTACAAAAGAGCTGTGTGCCACTGTTTTTGTTTAGGTACGCGTGTTGCCATACATTGCGGAGCGATAGTGACATATACTTTTCTGGTAGGATGGCAACGTATGGGCTTTTACTGTCCAGTGCGCTGTTACTTTACTCCATTCATCTTTTCCAGCCCCCATGACTGATTACTTTCTTATGGAATTAAAAGAAGAAAGATAAATATAATTATGGCAGCCTGTACCCTCGTAATGCCTGCCATTTTCAGTCTTCGCTCTTTTACTCATATACAATAATATTTATTTCTCTTTTCCAGTCCCTAGTACACTTAGCATCTGCTTTAGCAATCACCACTGAATTACTAGTAAAATTTCCTCTTCCAAACCCTCTTCACTGCTCACTTTTCCCTTAACTTCACAAACCCCTTACAGTTAACCCCTTATTACACACTCCCCTTCCCATCTCACTTCACAGTCTGGCTTCCCCAATTAACTTCTAACTCCTTTCCATCACAACTGAATAACTTTGCGTATTTTAATGATAAACAAATCTTAATTATATCAAATAAAAGGCATTTTAGTACATTTTTTAAATTTACATACCTTAATTAAGCATCATCCTGTTGGAACCAGATTGGAGTTCTAGGTGCAGGAAGTTATTTAACAATCGACGTAGCGCGCTGATGTTACCGTAACTATGATCTTCCACTGACGACTCTCTTCTAAAAAGGACAAATTATTCCTATCGTGGAGACAGCACAACACTTGTCACTTTTAAGCTGTGGAGAGGTGTCTGGTGGGTTTCCCGCCGCCCCGTGCAAACAGTTTTGTTTGTTAACAGCCATCCAGATGAAAATGTGCGGGACTACTCTATCCTAGAAGGGTTAGGCATGGTGTCTCTTTTTTTTTTTTTGTAACTAAGCTTAATAAAATAAAATATAAACATGAAAATACATTTCACTATAAACTAAGTTAGTACTTAAATTAAACTTTGTAAATTTAATAATAGTTTTAACATAATAATTTACTTGTATAATTATTTTATTAATTTAAAGTAATTTTTCTTAATTATCTTGATTAAAGCAGAAAATGTGGTTATCTTTAAATTTTATAAAAGAATGTCATAGTATGCCTCTCGTTTTCACGTCATAGAACCTGTTGTAATTATCTTTCTTTAATGCTTTCTAAGTTAGTAAGTTTATTCAGACACAGATCTGAATGTGTCAGGAAAAGACCCACAATATCTTGCTAGTGAACTATCACTAGAACATGAGTTCTATTGCAAATGGTTAGTAGTTTTTTAGTTTAATATGTTTATTATGCACCCCATACCCATCCTGTGGGCGGTAGTCAAAAGATTACAGAGGTACATAATTGGTCCAGGGACTGGACTCCAAAGTTTTGATAGCTGAGCAAGTTACAGAGGTAATGAACTCACAATTTACAAAGGTAATGAACTCACAATTTACAAAGGTAATGAACTCACAATTTACAAAGGTAATGAACTCCAGGTAAGTCTGGTCACAATCATGACAAGTTACAAAGGTATTTACAGATTACAGAGGTACGTAATGGGTCCAGGGACTGGGCCCCCAAAGTTTTGATAGCTGAACTAGGTACAAAGGTAATGAGCTCCAAGTTACAAAGGTAATGAATTCTGTGAATGGTTACTTACGTTTATACTTTGGCTACAATCATGAACAAATTATAGAGTAATGAGCAATTCACACTTCCACACCCGGTCACAATTGTAATGAGTTATTGGTGGCAAATATTGATTTTTTGAGTCACACACACCAAAACCCCACCACACACCACTACACAACCCCACACACACACACACACACACACACACACACACACACACACACACACACACACACACACTTTAGTTTAATTCTTTATGCACCCCATCCCCATCCTGTGGGCGGTAGTCAAAAGTTTTACAAAGGTACAAATGGGTCCAGTGACTGGACCCCAAAGTTATGATAGCTGAACTAGTTACAAAGGTAATGAACTCCAGGTAGATCTGGTCACTAATCATGGCAAGTTACAGAGGTAATGAATCAGCTTCACTCCTATACATGGTTACAGTCATGAACAAATTACAAAGTAATAAACCCACTGATACGTCCACACCTGGTCACAATTGTAATGAGTTATAAATACAAATATTAAGTGGATCATACACCCACACTAGTGCGCGCGCACACATACACACACGAGGGCGCACGCACGGACATGTGCACACGAGCGTACAAATATATGCATACACAAAAGGGACGCACACCCACACACCCACACACACACACACCAACACCCACACACACACACCCTCACACACACCCACACACACCCCCTCACACACACCCACACACACACCCAAACACACACACCCACACACACACACACACCACACCCACACACGCACACACACACCCACACACGCACACACACACCCACACACGCACACCCCACACACACACACACGCACACACACAAAACACACCCTCACACACACCCGCACACACACCCGCACACACACCCTCAAAACACACCACACACACGCACACACACACACACACACACACACACACACCCCACACACACACCCCACACAAAACACACACACACACCCTACACACACCCACACACACACACACAACACACACACCACACACACACACACCACACCACACACACACACCCCACACACAACCCCACACACCACACACATGCACAATGTGGAAATGCTTTATTACAGCTAGCAAAGTCAGGGTATTTCTCCAGAATGGTCTGCAATATACCACTGTGGATAAAATACTTAGCCATTTCTTGAACACTTCTGAGTGAGTTGTTTCTAAGTTCATTAATTTGATCACACTCCAGTACATAATGACTTTAATGTGTGACAATAGTCCATCTGGCAAAGTTTACATTCGTTTGGTCTACATCTGGTGGTGGTGATTTAACCTGCCAAAGATACTTGTAACCAGCCGGGAGCCGGCCAGTAGTGACATCCAAGAGTCTACTTATCTTGTTGGATGCACCATAGACATGTGGCTCCTCTGCATGATGGAATGATGATAGATGGACTGACTTGTGTCAATCCCTAAGTCTTAAGTCAATAAAGTTCTTTTGAAGTTCTTTTCGTATTATTGTTCTTCAAACTGCTAAATGACAACCCAAGATTGTAATCTATCCCCTCTTTGAAAGCATACAGCTTAGCCAATTTATCAGTTCTATCATGATCTGAAGACCCCAAAGTGAGATGGAATCCACAGCATGTGCACTTGACTCCATGTCCACAATCTTACCATATCTATGTCTGGCTTCTGACAAAGCATGCCACAATTTATACTTAATGAGTTGAGAGCATTTATGGATGACAGAGAAACAGTTACAATTAAAGTGTCAACCTTTGATACATGGACACATTTGAGTGCAAGGAGTATGGCAACAGTTTTTGTTTGAAGGGTAGAGGCCCAGTTATTGATGCATGCTCCAATTTCTTTATGAGAACCATCACTCGTGTGACAACAGCAGCACTACCAGCTGCACCAGTGGACTGGTGAACAGAACCATCGACGTAAATAATTTGTGAAAGATTATTCTGTGTGACTAAGTTATCAATACAGCTTAAGGCATCATGTTTGGCTTTAAGACGAAGCTTTGGTTGTGATTTAAGAAGAGTTTTCGGGGGAATGGAGAATGGTAGTTTGGAATGGGGTGATATCCCCTGGAGCAGGGAAATGTCTCTGTTGTCCAACTTGATATAGATCATGTACTGGTTCATGCGGAGGTCGGTTCAGTTTTTTTAATCCATCTGGAAGGATGTTCACCAGTGCTGAGGGAAGTTTGGGGGCTTTGTGCAGGGGTTTGAATGGGCTAGCCTAAGCATATTGACCCCAATAAGGATATTTCTTTCAGTAACACGATCTCTAATGCTTGGAATATTAAGTTCTTTCCCCCATATTTAAAATTTTGGCAGTACGAGGGCATCCTAGGATGATCCTCATTGCTTCGTTTTGCAGTTTTTCCAGCCCTCCAAGCTTCCAGTCAGACAAGAGTGCAAGTAGTGGCGCTGCATAATCAACCAATTATCTAATATAAGCAAGATACATCATTTTCACAATTTTAACATTAGCACCATACCTGGGATGAAAACCTGCCACAACTCTAAGTGCTCTCAGCCTTTCTTTGTATTGGCGACAAAGTCTCGTTACAACAGGTCCAAGTAGTGGACCTCAAAGCCTAGATACCTGTATCTGCTTACTATTCTAGAAGAGACCCATCATGCAACTGGATCTGACGAAAATGTGCCTCTCTGCCGAGGAGGACGCCTGTTGAGTATCTTTGTTTTATCCCCTGAGATTTTTAACCCCCGGTCCTGACACGAGGCTAAAACATGATTAAGAATGTTTTGGTGTTGGAGAATCCGGTAGTGTGAATCATTATGTCATCAGCAAAACTAACCATATAATGATGGGGCTGGCTAGGCATGACATTAAGTAAGGCATTAATCAAAATGTTGAAAAGGGTGGGACTAAGCACACCTCCCTGTGGGGTTCCTAATTCAAAATCTTTAGTTACACTTCTATGTCCCCGGAACAACACAGACGACTTTCTGTTGGACAGGTAACCTTTAATCCAGCGGAGGGAAACCATCCTCCAACTCCATTTCTGGCAAGTTCACTAATGATTACATGTCTGTTGGCTTTCATCAAAAGCGGATTTAAAGGGCAAGGAACGTAGTGTATGAGCCCGTCAGTGTGCAGAGTGAGAAAGGTGGTAATGCAATGATGCACACTCCTTCCATGCATGAAGCCATGCAACCGGGGGGGGACAAGAATTCCTTAATTCTGTGCATAAGACGATTAAGAATATCCTTTCAAATGTTTTACACAAGCAGCTAGTAAGGGATATTGGGCGAAATGAGTTTTGTTGATTGGGCTTTGGAATGGGAATAATGAGGCTATTGGTCCATGATTTAGGGAGCTCCCCAGTGACATAACTCATGTTATATAATTCAAGTAAAGGATTACCTGGTACTCGACACAGCAATCTGAGTATGTTGTAAGTAATACCATCCTCACCAGGCGACGTGGAGTTGCCCTTAGTTAGTGCTGCATCAAGTTCATAATTAGTGAAAGGAATGTTGCAGTCATCTGCCTTGCTGAGCATAAAGCAAACAAGTCTCTCCCTTGCATCATATTTGTCCATTAATTTCGCCTGTGTGGTACTGGGAAATGGTTAGTAGACAACAAATTATCATTATACCTCTGGGAAAACGGAAGCCATACTCTTTGGCACCAAGCATAAACTGAAGAGGATAAATCATTTTAATGTCCAATGTAATGAGGAACTCACCATTACAGTATCTTCAGTGAAATATCAGGGAATCCCCTTTGACCCAAGCATGTCAGGAGAAATAACAGGGAACAGTGTAGTAAAGCGAATGCCAGACTGAACTTCCTATGTATAATTAGTTAGTTAGTTAAAGATTAGCCGGTATTCTCCCGGCCCGGGCCTTTTCCAAGTGGTGGCCCGGCCTTGGCTCCCTCTTTAGGGAGTGTCTGAGACCTAAGTCTCCCATGGGAGGAGGCACAAGTACCTCCTCATCTTTGGGACCAACTGTCCCCAGGCCTAGCCACAAGCTAGGCCTCTCTGGTCTGCCATCCCCGCCCCGAGGGGGCTAATGGGAATGACAGTCTTATGAGCTAAAGGCTCGGGCTCAGGCACCTACCCTACCCTAGAAGGGTTAGGCATGGTGTCGATACCCTATGTATAAATCACCCAGAACAAGTTGGTGAGATTCATTCTGGACCTGGGTCCAAGTGAGCTTGTAGGCAAGAATGAATTACAACTGGATGTTTTTTTTTTTTTTTTTTTTTTTTAGGAGAGAGAGAGAGATTTTGCCACCGAAGTGTCTAGTGACTCTAGTCTATTGTGCACCCCATATCCATCCTGTGGACGGTAACGCAAGATATGCTGAATGTTGAAGGCAGAGTAAAACAACTGAAGCTAAATTATGTTTATAAAATTGCTCACAACCTGTGTCCCCAATGTCTTACTGCCAACTTTGTTAAGGCAGGAAACCAAAGCAATTGTGGAAATTTGTCTGGACTGCCTCCATGTGAGTTGTCTACCCTAGCAAACTCTGTTGACACCGAGCCCTGAGGCTGGTACCTCAGCCTCACAAGTGGCTTATAGGACACATTTCCATAAATGACTGATATTGCAAGAAATATCGCCTGCATGCACGAATAAAGGACTAACTTCCTTGGTGTTGGAGAATATATCCCGATCTTCAACCTCCCTTAGCTTTAGCCCCTCTGGACTTTTCCCTCAGAACCTTAATTCCTGCAATATTCAGTCGGTATTAGTGACCTGCCTGCTCCTCAGAAATTCCAGTTTCCAAGGGGGAGAGTAACCCCTTGTATAACTACGCAGGAAGTGACACTAACTTCTAAGCTTAACAGCGAGGAAACGCCGGTACGTACTGGTCATTGGCCGTCTGACTGCACAAAGACCCACAGATCATCTCACTCACAATTTCCCCCAGAAACTGGCCAGAATACTGAGAAAGAAAGGGAGGTCTTGTCTTACTGTATGGGCCTGACGGAGGTCATCTACAGTACTTCGAGGTGCCTCCACCAGATCTCCCCAGGGCCTTGTATGTGTAGACACGTGGGGCGCCGCCCTGATGTTCACGGCGGTGTGCCTCGTTCGGAGTTTCGACAAAGAAGGAGGCACTGCAGTCTCAAAACCCCATGCCTCGTCGTTCAAACTTGGGCTGCCAGTTCTCCTTAGCTAATATAACCTTGTGTTTGCCTATATTACCGGCCTATTATTACCTACATTAAGGTCTTAGGTCTACATTATTATTATTTACAGTTGCCTCAATAGTCCTAATATTAGTTTACTAACAGTATAAACTACCTACATCTTCCTTGAAGGGTAAATCTGTCAATTAAAATGTACCTTCCAACCACCTTCGCCAACCCGGGTGTATGTGTGTGTTTTGGGTGGATGTAAGGGGCCCCTCCAACTCATACGTTCCATCCATGACATGTTAAGGCCTACATACGACGTATATGCCTTGTGGAACTTTTAGGACCGAATAAGTTTCCACAGCAATTATAGATCTAGGGAAAGTTAGAACAACTTTGCAGTATCTCGAGTCAGTGGCCAGGCTTCAAAGACATTTATCATACAACAATAAAAGAGTGGGATAGACTACCTGCACATGTCACAGTCCGTCATGCGAGCCAGTGGCTAACCGGGGGTTTGACCCAAAGGTAATCAAGAAAGTCAGTGCGTCACGAGGATGTCTAACTTATTTTTTCCA
>NW_026483499.1:0-24528 GCF_026875155.1 Cherax quadricarinatus | reverse complement strand
AAAACCAGTGCCAACACATAGATTTTCGATCGTAACTTAAGCAAGATAAAATGTCGAAAAAATAAAAAAAAATGTGGTGTCTGATAGCCATCTTCTGGCAGCAGCGACTCCTCTCTCTGTGAATGTCTGGTCTTGAAATATAAAGGAAATTACACATCTTTTGACTTACGTTCTTTGAAGAGATCTTGGAACACCAGGTGACCGGCCATCAAGACTACAAACAAATCTTGTTATAACATTGAGCTACAGCTGTTCTTTTATATTTTAGATATTTCAACTTTACCTGGGTACTGTAGAATTGACACTGCACTAGGAGTAAGACAGAGTAAGATTGTAGGAAGATTTGGAAAGGGTAAAGGATACATATACCAAGTGTTGCAATAATTGTGAATCTTTATTGAGGAAACGTTTCGCCAGCCAGTGATTTTTTTTTAATCCAGTGCAGAGAATAACAAGATGAGGAGGAGTTTCAGGTAATTATTCCCTCAGTCTGGAGTTGATGCGTTTTAGCCATCTCTGCAATATGTAAGCTTATGTCAAGAGATGCTTATATATTGCAATCAGGTGAGTAGAAGCAGGAGGACCAAAGAAGCAACTGGCTGGCGAAACATTTTCCTCAGTTAAAGTTTCCCCAAAATGTCTCACTGCACACAGAACAGTACTAGATAGGGGAAAAGGGGAACTGTTCTGTATTCATGGAACAATGTGGCATCTATAACAATTGTATGGTATAGTTTGACGACGTATATGATACGTGACGTCACCATGGTTTAATATTAATTTTTAGATAGGATGTAAATAACGTGCTAAAAATATCTAGCTAAGAAAAGGGACTCGCAGCAACGTTGTTCAAGTTGGAAAAAATTATTTTCAGAAAGGTTATAAAAAAGCATGGTTTGGCGACAGTTTTGGATAAGGGGAACACACTCCCGGTAGAATTATTGAAGTTAAAACCTTGTGTAACTTTAACAATAGGTTAAACACATGAGCGAGTTTTGGGGTTTGCACCTGCCCAGCATGGGCCTGCTGCAGTACTCCTCCTTTCTCATGTTCCTAGGATGATGAAAGAAGCGAATGATAGTGTGTTGTAAAGGCGTGGGCTTTAGAAAAAACGAGTTTAACATGAAGCGAGAGTTGTCGTTATTAGGTACGATAAAATTACTTTCGGAAAATTTTGAAGAGAAGTCGCAAAGACTGGTGGAGGAATAAGGGGATACGTATATAGAAATACGGTGAATACAGATATTAACAATGTGATGAGAGACACGAAAAGTCTAGGGGCAATACAGAGTGGACATCAGATTGGAGGGAAAAAAGTAGAACGTGAGTATATTTCGATATTTAAATGCTGATGTGTGTTTTGTGTAGAGGGTCTCCGAAAAATGAGGTTAATGAAGACTACGGAAAGCAGTTGGGTGTTGAGGTGTCTGAGGAGAGAGAGAAGTTTATCAGTGGAGGCAAAATGGGGAATGTCCATAGTATAATGACAACAACAGCCTCGTAAGGGTTGTAGCGCAGGGAAAAAAAGACTAAAGACAGTGGGTTATGTCAAGTTTATGATCAACGTGTGTGTTAATATTATGCAAAGACTGTGATATATAGAAATTAAAAATGGGTGGAACACAAAAGGGATAAATGCAAGGTGGGGAAAGGCTCGGTGAAATTTATTAATTATTAACGTATGAAGCGATAAGAGTTACCTAGAGGGCAATAAATCCAAGCTGGACGGAAGGAGGAGATAACTGTCATCCCAAATAAAGGTTGAAGGGAGGTGGATGAAGGAGATTTTGAGTGGTAGGAGACTGACCAGGTGTTTGCGAGTATTCTCGTTCACAGGGGGTGAACACGGGTGGGTGTTTGGATTTAACGTACTGTTGGAATGAGAGGAAGACCATATTTATGAAGGGATTCAGTGGAAACCGGTTAGCCGGGACTTGAGTTTTGGTGGAAAATACAGTGCCTGAACGATTTTTCTGTGAACTATTCAGCCGTGTCCACCATGTCTCACACTTACTCAAGCGATTAAAAACGGAACAAATAATTTGGTTTGGGTTTTCCCATTATTCTTCGTCCTTTCATCATTGATATATATCAAGTCTGCAAAGATAACTTTCAGTTATAAATACATTAAGTAAATCGACTAATATAATTATACATGACACTGTTAATTAAGCTAATTATAAACAAAATATAGTAACTTAATTTCCATCAAAAAATAAATATATTGCAGTATTTTATTTGCAAAATGTGAAGTCGATAAAATATAATTAAAATTACAATAATAGAAAAAATAAAACTTACCAATTAATATGTATACAGTTTTATTGACAATATTTCTGCAAACTTCATGTTCCATAGTTGCACTAAAGCTACAGATCCACGGTCAGGTTTGATCCTCTCACCTTGGACCGCTCTTAGCAAACTGGAGTATTTTATGGGTAACCGAGCGAACATGTTGTTGCAAGTGATGCCACCGCACCGTATCCGCTAAGCGTAGAATTATCCATACTTTACGCTGAAATTATTTGAGCTCTGTTTGTCTCGGGTATTGAATTATCTGCACTTTGAATCAGAAATTCTTGCCCTGTCCAAGAAGAAAACATTGAATTATGTATAATTGACTGCGGTTTATTTGTGCAAAATACAGAAATTATGTACAGTTGCAAGCAAAGCTGTCTCCTCTAATGTTTAACTGCAACATTTCTTTGTACCATTGCTTCACATTGCTTTTATTAACTTACATTTGTCTTACCCAGCAGCGTGAATTATCACATTAGTATTGCAGTTTCCTTTATGAAATATCGGTTAACATTTCCCCTTCGCAGTGGTTCTCGTAAACTAACGTTTATAAGAACCAATCTTTATTCCGGGAGACAAAAATCTTCAATATCTCGGATCTTCCGTCTGTTAGCCAGTAGAGACGCACCTCTGGCACCTTTCCTAGTAACCTACGATGCTGAGGGACTGTTTGTGTTATGATCTGATGGCTATATGATGAATACGTAGTAAGTAAGTTTATTCAGGTATACACAAATACAATTACATAGATTATCATACATAACCCAAAAAAGTCAGTGACTTATTTCCATGCTTTAAGAAGGAAAACTTAAATTCAAAGGACAAACGATAAAATGTCGAATACTGTGTACGAAGTTACTAGATCATCTGCTAGTAAAAAGTTAGTTATTATAATCATGGGGGGCGCTAAATCCGTAGGATTATACAGCGCACGTGGGGGAGGGGGGATTGAAGGTATTCAGGCTCAATTCAGGGAACCGGAGCACAGATTCAATTCCCTAGATCAAGATCCCCTCACCAGCGTCAAGGAACCTCCCTTGAGGGGCAGTAAAGAGTTTATTTAAATAGTTTATTTAAATGGTAGTGACCATGCACATATGGGATTACCTTCCCAATTACTCGGTGCTGTGTGACCCATACGGGTTTAACGTTCTCCCAGAAATAATAATTAGCGTTAACAGAAACATTTTTTTTTTGTTTTAAATGTTCTTCAAAGTACTCGGGAAAATTTAAATCAGATCATAAAAAACTAACCGCAGGAAGTGTATTAAATTTTCTAAGGTGTGTTCTTTTGAGTAATTAGGTCATTCCTGATAACTATCATTTTGACTCTGAACGATGGCTCCTTAACTAAGAAATATTTCTTATCGTGCAAAAGTTATAGAAGGTGGCGCCTCCTAGTCGCTGCAGGATTAGGGACGCACCTACGCCACTGCACGAGTATAATGTACTCAGACCCGAATAAAATTTTATATGTTGATATAAGGTGGATTTGTTTTCTTATATATATTCTGTAAATCATTAACTGATAAAAACAAAGTCTAATACTGTCTCATAAGGAACAGTAGACTCAGCCGGTGGCGATTCTTCAGAAGTCGGTTCACTGTGCAGCTAATCTTCTATGGTTATTAATATTTCTCTGCCGAGCTTTGTCGTTTGCTGCTTTTGTTGCAGCTGTTACTGAAATTGATGCCGCTAACTCTTCTCCGATTACGATTTCTCCTGCAGCTGTTGTGATGTTGCTCCAGTCCGACCCGTCCAATTAAGAATTAGAGGAATGGAGTGGAAGGAATATAATGATTTTTTGTCGTTCATTATGGAGTTGTGAGCTTTACAGTTAGGGAGACCTGAAGAACAGGCCAAGACTAGGACTTATGAAGATAAAAATTTTGGTCACAGGCCCAGATGGAAGTCTATGGTCTTGGGAGAACTTGTTAGAGAAGCACTCTGTAAAGCAGGCGCTGGAGGACCCAGGTGGAGGCTTGGATTTGTGTTGTAATGAACAACTAATTGCACTAGCCACAAAAATGGCTTAAATTCATGGTTAAAAATGTTTTCCTAACAAATTTTGGGACACTGAATGCAAAAATGAACAGAATTCTTTGGGGTTCTATTTCACAATTTCAGGACGGAAAACGATTTCACCAAGTTGCTGTTATAATGGAGAAGAGATAACAGGAGGTTTGACGACCTGTTTGATGACCTGATGCAGGAGAGGGGCCACCGATCACAAGAAATCATAAGAAAACTGACTTAATTTTGTCTAAGACTATAGAAGTGTGAATTTGTGTTTAATATATATATATATATTATATATATATATATAAAATATATTTTATATTATATATAATATATATCATATATATATATAAAATTTATATATATATATATATATTATATATATAATATATATCATATATATATATATATATATATATAAAATATAATATATATCATATATATATATTATATATATATATATATATAATATATATCATATATATTTATATATATTTATATATATATATATATATATATTATATATATATATATATACATTATATATATATATATATCTTAAATTTTATATATATTTTATATTTTTTTATTATCACACTGGCCGATTTCCCCCCAAGGCAGGGTGGCCCGAAAAAGAAAAAACTTTCACCATCATTCACTCCTCACTGTTTGCCAGAAGGGTTGCTTTACACTACAGTTTTTAAACTGCAAAATTAACACCCCTCCTTCAGAGTGCAGGCACTGTACTTCCCCTCTCCAGGACTCAAGTCCGGCCTGCCGGTTTCCCTGAATCCCTTCATAAATGTTACTTTGCTCACACTCCAACAGCACGTCAAGTAATAAAAACCATTTGTCTCCATTCACTCCTATCAAACCCGCACACGCATTCTGCTGGAAGTCCAAGCCCCTCGCACACACTAACAAAACCTCCATTACCCCTCCCTCAACCCCTTACTAGGCCTGACCCTAACCCAGCCTTCCTTCCACAACAGACTGATACACTCTTGAAGTCATTCTCTCTACAGGACCCATACCACTCAACAACCCTTCCCTCAGCCCTCTGGACAACAGTTTTGGTAATCCCGCACTCCTCCCTAACTTCCAAACTACGAATTCTCTGCAATATATCACACCACCAGTGCCCTCAGACAAGACATCTCCACTGCTCCAGCCTTTCTCCTCGCTGCAACATTCATCAACCACGCTTCACACCCCTATAAGAGCGTTGTAAAACTATACACCATACATTCCCCTCTTTGCCTCCAAGGACAAAGTTCTTTGTCCTCCCCAGACTCCTATGCACCACTCACTCTTTTTCCCTTCATCAATTTCCTAATATTCACCTCATCTTTCATAGGACCCCATCCGCTGACACTCCCACTCCCAAATAATCTGAATACGTTCACCTCTTCCTCCATACTCTCTCCCTCCCATCGATATTCAATCGTCCAACACCTAATCTTTTTTGTTATCCTCATAACCTTTACTCTTTCTGTTATTCACCTTTAATTTTCCTTCTTTGCACACCCTACCCAAATCATCCACCAATCACTGCAGCTTCTCTTCAGATCTCCCAAGAGCACAGGTCATCAGACAAAGAGCAGCTGTGACAACTCCCACTTGGGTGTGATTCTTTAATCTTTTAACTACCACGCCTCTTGCCAAGACCCCGCATTTACTCTCTACAACCCCATCTATAATATATTTAACAACCACGGTGACATCACACAATCCTTGTCTAAGGCCTACTTTTACTGGGAAAAAATTTTCCCTCTTCCTACATACTCCTACTGACCCCACTATCCTCGAAAACTCTTTCACTGCTTCAAGTAACCTACCTCCTACACTACACATGCAACATCTGCACATTGCCCCCCTATCCACCCTGTCCAATACGGCCTTTCCAAATCCATAAATGCCACAAAGACCTCTTTAGCCTTACTAAATACTGCTTCACCATATATGTTTCATCTGTTAACACTGTCCACACACCCCCTACCTTCCTAAAAGCCTCCTTGTTCATCTGCTATCCTATACTCCGTCCTTACTCTTAATTCTTTCAATTATAACTCTACCAGACCCACACTTTAACCAGGTACACCAACAGACCTTATCCCCCTATAATATTTTGAGTCACTCTCTTTTATCCCCTTTTGGCCTTTATACAAAGGTACTATGCATGCTCTCTGCCAATCCTAGAGTACCTTACCCTCTTCCATACATTATTAAATAAGTGCACCACCCACTCAAAACTATATCCCCACCTGCTTTTAAACATTTCTATCTTTATCACCATCAATCCCGGCTGCCTTACCCCCTTGTCAATTTTCCTACTGCCTCACGAACTCCCCCAACACTCACACCTGGCCCTCTTCTCACTCCTACAAGATTTATTCCCTCCTTGCCCTATACACGAAATCACAGCTTCCCCCCTAACTTCACAATCATGTACAATTCCTCAAAATATACCCCTCCATCCTTCCCCAATACCTCTAACTCTCCATTTAATAACTCTCCTCTCCTAATATTAACTGACAAATCCATTGGTTCTCTAGGCTTTCTTACCGTTAATCTCACTCCAAAACTTTTTCTTATTTTCAACAAAATTTGTTGATAACATCTCACCCACTCTCTCATTTGCTCTCTTTTACATTGCTTCACGCACTCTCTTTAACCTCTCTCTTTCTCCATATACTCTTACCCTCCTTGCAATCACACTTCTACTTTGTAAAAAACTTCTCAGATATGCTAACTTTTTCTCCCTTACTACTCTCTTTACATCATCATTCCACCAATCGCTCTCTTCCCTCCTGCACCCACTTTTCTGTAAACCACAAAACTTCTGCTGAACCTCAACACTACATTATTTAAACCTACCCCATACCTCTTTCGACCCCATTGCCTATGCTCTCATTAGCCCATCTATCCCCAATAGCTGTTTATATCTACCCTAACTGCCTCACCCTTTAAGTTTTATAAACCTCACCTCCTCTCTTCCCTGATGCTTCTATTCTCAGTGTATCTCCCTCCCATCTACCTTTACTCTCAGTGTAGCTACAACTAGAAAGTTGATCTGATATTCTGTGGCCCCTCTATAAACCATGTACATCCTAAGTCTACTCAACAGTCTTTTATCTACCAATACAAATCCAACAACTACTGTCAATTATCGCCCTACATCATTATCGTGTATACTTTATTTAGCCTCTTTTCCTAAAATATGTAATACCAATAACTAAAACCCCTTTCTATACAAAGTTCAATCAAAGGCTCCCATTAATTTAACAGCCTGGCACCCCAAACTTAACTACCCACACCCTCCTCTAAAAGTTTCGCCTACTTTACAGTCAGGTCTCCTACCACTATTTAACTCTCTCCCTTGTTCCAAAGCTTCCTATACATTCACATAACACTCCCAAAAGCTCTCTCTCTCCTCTGCATTCCTCTCTCTCCAGGTGCTACACCTTATATGACCCACTTCTCGCCATCCAACCTTACTTTAATCCACATAATTCTTGAAGTTAAAACAATTCCATATCTCTTTTCTCCCTTCCATAACTGATCATTTAACATTACTGCTACCCCTTCCTTTGCTCTAACTCCTCTCAGATACCCAGATTTAATCCCAGTTATTTCCCCCCACTGAACTCCCTACCCACTTCAGCTTTGTTTCGCTTAGTAGAGCAGGACATCCAACTTCTTTCATTCATAACATCAGCAATCATCTGTTTCTTGTCATCCGCACTACATCGTCACGCACATTTGAAGCATCCCAGTTTGTTTATAAAGTTTTTCTTCTTCTACTTTTTTAGTAAATGTATAAAGGAGAAGGGTGTGAGTACACCGGCGAGAGATGTCTCCGGTGCAATTTTTGTATCCGACTCATACGACCACACCAGTGGCTTACGGAGGAAAGATTCTTTTCCACTTCCCCATGGACACTAGAAGAAAAAAAAAAAAACAAAGCTATTTAGAAAAAGGAGAAAAACCTAGATGTTATGAATATATATATATGCATTTGCGCGTCTGTGAAGTGTGACCAAAGTGGAAGTAGAGTAGCAAGATATCCTGTGTACTACTAGCGTGTATGAACAGAAAAAGAAACCAGCAATCCTACCTACCATCATGCAAATCAGTTACATGTTTTTGTTTCACAGACATCTGGCAGACGGAATTCTTTCCCTGGGTGTTGCTGTCTACCAACCTACTACATATATAAATATAATATAGTAGAGATAGTATGCAATATATATATATATAATATATATATATATATATATATATATATAATATATTATATATAACTGGTCTATTAGCAATAACTCATTTAAAATTAAGTCCTTTCTAACAGTGTTCTCTATACATTGGTAGACAGCCACGTCCAGAGAGGTACTACCATCCTGCCAAGTAGAGTGTGAACAGAAACCTGTAACTGTTTTTTACGTTATGGTATGGATTGCTGGTGTTCTTTTTTCTGTCCTCGTAACACGCTAATAACCAGATATAACGTTGTTACTTCTAGTTACATTTAGGTCACACTACACAGCAAGCACTGCATATACTACATACATCTAGGTATTGCCTGATAGAACGAAATAAAGCTCACACTCAGGGTATCAAAATTACTTAAAACTTTCAATTTTGCTTTCCGACTGGATTATAAAGTTAAAATTGTTGGCTAGCCTAAAGCGAGCATATTAAGCCTGTCATGGCTTTGTATTCCAATTTCTCACAGTAGACATAGATCATTACATAGTTTGTAACTTCCATACAGGTTATATTATTTCCCCTCCATCAACCCGACGTCTCTCATTCCACCTTCCTCAACTCACCCTTTTCCCCTCCTCCATCACCCTCAACGCTTCCTCTCTCTAGCCCTCCCTCACCTCTCTTGCCTCTCTCTATCCCCCCCCGACCCCTCTCAACCCACCTACACTTTCCCCTTGACCATCTCTTCCTCAAGCTACCTTCCTTCCCAAACTTTTTTAACAACCTTATAACCCTTTCAACTCTTTCGTTCTCCTCCCTCCCATCCTTCCATTCATTCCCCTCAGCGAACCTTCACTCCAAAACAGCACATCGCTCCATCATAATTCCACATCCGTTTTCATATATTCCTAGTTTTTCCAGCATCAGGTGTTGCCCTTCTTCTCATTCTCCTGCGCTGTTTTCCACTCCAGCCCAATCTTCCCCTGACTGCCTCTGTCCTAAACATGTGCAGTAGACGCGTGCTCTCACAATGTACCTACACGGACGCGGCTCACACACACCACAGCGCACTCACAATTCTCACACAAACTACAAAACTTTCTTGTTCATTTATCACTATATCTAGGATCGATGAGAGTAAAAAGGAAGGCAGGAAAGGTTTGTGAACTGCCTAAAAAACAAATCACTTGATGCAGAAATCAGAGAAGAAGCGTGTCAAGTTTCGGTGAATATTTAAATGTTTTAAGGGATGGTAGGAGAGAACGTCGATTGACGTGAAGAATTTATAATAAAAAACAGATATTTTAATTCTTGCAATGTTGCATATGTAGAAATGATGGAGTAAGATAAGTTACATTCTAGAGTGATGGAAGGTGTGAAATATGAGAAGAAGGGTCGGAAGATGCTGGGGAAAAAATATGTACGTAGATGCATAATACATTTAGCAGACTATATGATGGCTCGAGACGTAAAAAAGTTAAAGTAGACGTTCTGCGGATTCTCAACAACAGTGTGGTTGTGTGTGTGTGTGTGTGTGTGTGGTGTGTGTGTGTGTGTGGTGTGGTGTGTGTGTGTGTGTGTAGTGTGGTGTGTGTTTCGTCCCAAAACTCAATGTGTTCTTTTGCATTCATATCCTCTTGGATGTGTGAGCTAGCCAACATCCGAGTTCCCAGACTATTATCAACATCTTACCAGAAGACATCACAAAACACTGCTGAATAAAGTGAGAAGCCTTCAGAGGAAATTGGACAAGTATCTTCAACCAGATGCCATATCAAACTATGCTGTGATGGAAATTTGGGGCAAGCGAGCCTCCGAGCAGCTACACACTGGTTGACCAGGCAAGCACCAGAAGACCTGGCCCATGGCCGGGCTCCCAAGTAGAGAAACTCCCGAAGACTCTTCAAAAGGTAAAAGGTAATTAAAGATAAGTATCAGATCGCTTCCTCATGCCAGGTACACAATTGAAAGTAAGAATCAATCACAGAACCAGCCCCATCCTTCAACTACCACACGTCTTGCTGGTGTTTATGATGCCCGACTCTTTGAAAAACCCCACAACCGCCAGTCCCTTCCAGTAATGCAGGGACAGCAAACCGTTCAGCCCTCAAAATCACATATAACCAGAAAAGAAGTAATGAAACAAGCAACTGTCAGGGCGCTGCCACAACAGTCCTAAGTATTTGGCCTTCAGTTTGCCCGCACTCAGTCTTCTAGTTCAACTTGAAAAAAAGGAAACCTAGGCGCTACAACCACCTGAGAACGGTACAACCTTCACCTATATATATGGCAACTCGTACCTGGCTGTTCCCACCGAAGCAATAACAAGTTCCTCAGTAAAGCAATTGTGTTGAAGCGATAATCCGTTCACACCCCACCTGTTCGAGAAACACGCCTATGAAATGAAAACCAAATTTCCCTGTGAAATCTGCAGAATCAAAGTAAAATTATATGCAGAAACCATAACTGAACATCACAAGCTTTCAGGGGAATTCACCAATAATGATAACTCTCCCACTACCACCCCCACATATTCCACCAGCATCAAGCTCTACAGTGCCAAACACCCACTCAGAGCTCATAATAACATAGAATCATGTGACAGAACGAACCTGAGTAGAACTGTTAAACAGTCCCAATAGTCAGGCCTTTTTAAAAGCAGACAGTCTTTCCGTCCGGACCTGCAGGTTTCACGGGGTTATAGACCTCAACATTATCAAACAAATACATAACCCAAGCAGTTAGGAGAGGTCGCAAAAACCCTCGCTGGGAGCTGTTTTTCTTCAGATAAATCATACAGACATCTTTTGTTTTGGTGAATTTCTCTTGCACTAAGAGACGAGAAGAATGGAGAGTCAGATCCATCTCTTGTTAGCAACTCTCTCCCTCACGCTTTGTGATCTGGGCACCGTGTGAAGTCTGCAGGAAGCCGACACACTGCTGAAACTACTCATGTGTTCGGGGACTGTCCACAGCTACGAACAGCAGCATTTGCAGAACCTGCATGCACGAAATACATGTACAAAAATCTGTTCATGAAAATTTCTCTTCATTGATTCCACACCGCTCCACAACCCTCCTTACGCATTCTCATCACCAGGACTGTCACAACACCCTCCACTTGCAAACCCTTCACAGGTGGAAATACTCGGCTAGCTGTCCATCATTCATACTGAGTAACAAGAGTATCTGCAATAAAGCGGTAGCTGACCAATAATGTCTGTATAGTGTGAACTGGGAACATTCCAAAGATAAACCACAGGATAAATCTAAAAGATGACATATAATAGACAATGAGATCAAGAAAAGTCTTGCCGAGAGTGAGAATCTCATTCCTGTGAAAGCAACCCAAACAGACTGGTTTTATAATGACCATAATTTTTAAGGGGTGGAACCGGTAAAGCCAGCGGAAGCCTCGGTCAGATGACGCAAAAGCTCCAAAAGGCGGTGTCATCATCTGACTAAGACCCGCGTCAAGAAACATTGTCCTGTTTCCTGAGCGAACCTTACCTAACGCTAACCAAGCGAATCCAAGAGTATGCCTTCCACCTCACTCTCGATGGGATCCGGGCATTTTTTCCCCGAAAGTACGTCAGACTGATGTGGTGGGGAATATACATGAGCATTCTACCCTTTCAACCCCAATTAAGTTAGTGCAGGTTACCAGGTGTAGCGTTTCTCATTGGGAAAGAACACGTGTAACACTTTGATTCACATTAACACGTTTGCCCATTAGGAGCAGCGTCCCCGTGGTTCAATACAAAAAGAATGCCCTGGGTTTTCGTCGTCCAAGGAGCTGGGCTCCAGGCTCAGTGAAGCTACATTCTGAGACCTAGGATCAAAGTTGGCTCGAATATCTTTCACAGTACATCCCTTCACTTAAAAAATAGAAAAATTTCTTCGTCCGTCATCAGAAACTAAAAATTGTAATTACAGAGATATTAAATTAATATCTTAAATATATCCAATATATCATATTATCTACAATATATCTCGGTACTGTAATAAGTAAATAAAATGAAAATAGAGTTTATAATAGTGAATACGACAAGTTAAAAATAAATTACCTGTGTAAAAAACTATATAGTATCTTAAGAAGAGTAAATGACGAGTCATTGTTTGATAACCAGTTAAATATAATTTAGACAAATTACAGTGTGAGTGACTCTCGCCAGTGCTGGCGGGGAGTCACGCCAGTACCTGCCGAAATCACCCCAGTACCCGTGCCGAAGAGTCCACGCCAGTACCTGGCGAGTCACGCCATACCTTCCGAGTCACGCCATACCTCCGAGTCACGCCAGTAACCATGCCGAGAGTCAACGCCAGTACCTGCCAGAGTCACGCCAGTACCTGCGAGAGTCACGCCAGAACTGCCGCGTCACGCCAGTACCTGCCCGAAGTCACGCCAGTACCTGCCGAGAGGTCACTCCCACCATACCTGCCGAGAGTCACCGCCAGTACCTGCCGAGAGTCCACTCCCACCAGTACCTGCCGAGAGTCGACGACGCCAGTACCTGCCGCGGCCGAGAGTCACTCCACCAGTACCTGCCAGAGTCACGCGCCAGTATACCTGCCGAGAGTCACTCACGCCAGGGTACCTGCGGGAGTCACGCAGCCATATACTCTTATAAAACTTCCCTCATTTCTCATGTTGCTTGCCTTTGTCAGACAGCCTGTAACTGTCTCCCCAGACACCCATGCTGTCCCTGCCAGCTTATTCATATTTCCGCTATGCTGGTGCAGCCACCTAGGCCGTTGCCACTTCAGTAACCCAGACTGCCTGTCCCTCACTGACACAGCGGCCTGGCATTCAACACACAAGTACCCCGCAGCTCTCGTGGGCACGGGCCCACCCGGGCCATGGCCACAACACACAAGCCAGTGTACCCCACAACGACTTAACAATAAACAAAGAAGCCTCCGCAGACGTATATCATTTAACCACCCGCTACCAGAATAACCAAATAAGCCCGTTATATCCTTTGAACATTGCAACAGCTCCTGATGACGCACATGAGAAGAGTGAACGTACTTGAGCAAAAGATTTCACCCCGAGTGGCTTGTCTTGAATATATATATATCTATATATATATATATATAATATATATATATAGTATATATAGTATTATATATATAATATAGATATAAATAGTGGTGTGTGGTGTGTCTAACAAGACAATGCAATAGCAAAAATTACACAGGCCAAAATAGTTAACAAATTACTGTTAAAAGGTACACCGATTTTGTACAATTATTAAACTCTAATCCAAAACGCTGTATACCCACAATATCAACCATCTAAATTTAAGAGAATTAGTGCATTTATTCTGAGCTGAAATTACTGAGGGAAAAATGAAGATGTGTAAACTTAATGACAGCTATCCTAACGTAATTTTGAGAATTAGAACTTTTGTCAATGTCTAGTCACACGGGAACCACCTTCACGGGAGACCACTCTTCCACGGGTGACCCCCTTCCACGGAGACCACCGCTTTCCACGGGAGAGCCACCTTCCACGGGAGAACCACATTCCTGTTCACCTACACCAGCTTCCTAAATCAACCTTAATTTGATCCGCTGGAGTGCTGTAGGATAGGGGGGTAACAGCTCCCGTGAATAACCTGAGATACAGGAGATCCTGTAGAGAGGTTTTGCATCAGCAAACCCATGTTAGGTTAGACTGAATGAACTTCTCTTTGTCATCCTGTTACCGTTTTGTTAAAATGATTCCTCGAATTAAAATCCCGCGCAGAAAGATTATTTTATTATTTATTTTACCCCTATATTGTATTCCAAACACCCATGGCTAGTTCTTATTTACTGCCTTTTCATCCCCATGGGTAAGTGAAGAATCCTCCTCCGTTAGCCATGCGTGTTGTAAGACGTAAATGCCGGGAACAAGGAAGTAACCCCCTCTCCTGTATAAACTATACTAATGTTAAAGCGCAGAAAAACTTTACGAAAACGCTTTTTTTCTTTTTTCGGGTCATGCTGGCCTTGGTGGGAGACGCACGGCGTGTAAAAAAATGTCTATAACAAGGGTAATATAAATTTAAAAATATATATAAGGAAAGCCAGATGAACCAGACCAACTTAGCAGACGGACATTAAACGAGAAGAATCCCGAACCCTTCACATCTTGTCCTGTGATGTAATTCGCAAGCGCAGTGACATAACTCTGAGGAGCAACACCAAACTGGTGTAAGTATTAATAATTGTTGATATTGTCTCATAATTCGCAGTCCCAGTCGCAATAATCCCCTCTCCCGCAAGAGTTAATAATGCCCTGAGTGCTGTGAGAGTTTTTTCCTGTCTCTTATGGTGGGATGCGAGATACTCCTTACTTCCCTCTGAGTCTCCTGTCTATCTTCCCACTTCACTACTGGCCTCTCTACCTGCCGTCTTCCTTCCTCTCAACCTGCCTGTCTTTTCCTTCTCTACCTTCCTGTCTCCCTTCTTTTCTAACCTGCCTACCTTCCCGCTTTCTCATACCGCCTACCTCCACCATCTCTAACCTGTCCCGCCCTACATTTTCATCTATCTCTATCTGCCTACTTCCACCTTTCTCAACCTGCCTACCTTCCAGCTTCTCACCTGTCACCTTTCCTATCACTGTCATCCTCCCTCTCTCGCTTTCCCAACCTGCCTACTTTCACCTCTTCCCTCCCTTTAACATGTCTATAGCATCCTGTTCTACCGTACCTTTCTACCACGAGTTTACAGCTGATATTTATCCTTCTCTTCTATTGTTCATAAGCTCATGTTCGACCTGTTCACTATGTGTGCTTCCCATCCAATTATTGGTCCCTATTTCTAATCTCAGCACAAGGTTTTCCCATCAAGTACCTGGGAGGCTTTCAAGTTGATAAAGTAATGCTTGATCCACTGAATAGAGCACGCTCCCTTTCTCGGATGAAACATGATAGTCACCACACCTCACTCATTTCAAGGTCTACCGATGACCAGAGGGTGGTTTAACGCTTCCCCGTAATATAACAATCCATCAGGAATATAACAATCCATCAGTTGAATAATAACAATTCATCTAGTGAATATAACAATCCATCTAGTGAAAATAACAATACATCGAGTGCTATAACAATCCATCTAGTATAACAATCCATCTAGTGAAATATAACAATCCTCTAGTGAATAGATCAATCATCTAGTGAAAAATATCAATCCATCTAGTATAACCAATCCATCTAGTGAATATAACAAACCTATTCTAGTGATATAACAATCCATCGTAGTGAATATAACAATCCATCTAGTATAACAATCCATCTAGTGAATATAACAATCCTTCTAGTGATATTACAATCCATCATGAATATAACATTCCATCTAGTGATATAACACTCCATCTTAGTGAATATAACCATCCATCAAGTTGAATATAAACAATCCATCTAGTATAACAATCCTCTGAGAATATAACAAATCCATCTAGTGATATAACAATCCATCTAGTGAATATAACAATCCGATCTAGTGACACATATAACAATCCATCTAGTGAATATGAACAATTCCATCTAGCGACATATAACAATCATCTAGTAATAATAACAATCCATCTAGTGAAATAACCATCCATCTAGCTGAATATAACAATCCCTCTAGTGAATAATATCAATCCATCAAGTATAACAATCCATCTAGTGAATATAACAATCTAACAATCCAACTAGTGAAATATAACATTCGCCATCGAGTGAAATATAACAGATCCATCAAGGAATATAACAATCCAACTAGTGAATATAACAACCCATCTAGTGAATAGATCAATCATCTAGTGAATATAACAATCCATCTATGAATATTTCAATCCAGCTAATGTCGAACAAACAAGTAGTGAATTAACAATCCATCTAGTGAATATAACAACCTCTAGTGAATAAACAATCCATCCCGAGTGAATATAACATCCAGATCTAGTCATAATATCAATCCATCTAGTGGAATAGATGCAATCCATCTAGGTGAATATATCAATCCCTCTGTGAATATAACAATCCATAGTGAATATATCAATCCATCTAGTATAACAATCCTTCTGAGAAATAGAACAATCCATCGAGTGAATATAACAATCCACATCTAGTGATATATCAATCCATCTGAGAGAATATAACAATCCATCTAGTGAATATATCAATCCATCTAGTGGAATATAACAATCCATCTAGTGAATATAAACAAGCCATCGTAGTGAATATATCAATCCATGCTAGTATAAACATATCCATCTTCTAGTGAATATATCAATCCATCTAGTGATATAACAATCCATCTAGTGAATCTATCAATCCATCTAGTATAAAAATCCATCTAGTGAATATATCAATCCATCTAGTGAATATAATCAATCCATCTAGTATAACAGAGTCGGCGATCGCGGCCAACACTTTATGCGGGTAAACGTGTATATAAGGTGACTGACCAAAGGGGGGGGGGTAAGCCCCGGACTGGCTCGCGCCAGGTTGGGTTTATTTGGTGGGGAGAGTGGGGAGTGGTGTGAAGGGGGGGTGGGGGGGGGGGGGGGGGGGGGGGGGGGGGGGGGGGACTTTCCATTTTTCTATCGAATGAGTACAAGAAACTTCCCATTTAAAACCAATTTCCAACTACCCAATAACATGGTCAGAATTTTGCAATTTGGCCAATTTCATGAGAATATAAAAAATATGCCCTTTTCAAAGTAGGGTCCAGATTGAACTATGCAGACATTAGCGCTCTGGCTCAAGAAATTAACATTTTTTAAGGCATAGTGACAATTAGTATCCACTCAGTACCATGTCTTCAGCCCCTCTGATATTACTCTTGCTTTCTATTTGAATTTTTGGAAGATTTTACTGTTATGCCAGACTACTGCAATATTGTAATAATTGTATAAATAATGTCCAACCCCCCCATTCATAACTGCATATTTGAATAGCTAGTTGGACTTTTATTGGAAAATGACATCACTTGTTCACTTTTGAACATCGGCAAAAATCAACATTTCCCTTGGGTCGAGCCTCCATTTTCCCAGTTCATTTTAAGTAAAACCAATCAAAAATCACCTCTAATTCTATAATATGTTTTCCATCTATCAAATGAACCAAGAAAATGAGAAGAAAACCCCCCCAAAACCATAAATACATTAGAAAATGGACCACAAGTCGGCATTTTAATTAAAAAAAAAACGGTCCGTATTTTTTTTTTCTCATTTGCATTGCTATACTGCAGATTTTTTTTATATGGTGGCACACTGACCACACAGAACCCATTCTCTCATATGGTGCCTATCAGCTTTCTCTCCTCGTTTGAGTTTGAAGCAGCTAGAAATTAAGATACAGGTCCACCATCACAAATTCCGGCAATCAGTTATTTGGTTCCCTTCAGTTAATTCGCACTAAATTTTGCTAGCATAATTCCAACTTTTCCAGGTTGCCACACAAACCTGCTGACTGTTGGTGGTCTACTTGCTGCATAAGTCACTCCAATTTCTTTTTCTCCCCTTTATTGTTATAACAGTACTTGCAACTTTTTAGCCCTAGCCACGGTGTCCAATGAATAAAAAGAATCATTCATTACATAAAGCACCGACGCAGTACATTATCCATTAAAGATAAGGTGGCTTTGAAGCCACAGTGGTTGCCAGAGCTCAGTCTCACAATGCAGGAGAATATGCCATTATTATTACGATAATATCCACACCTACAGCTTATTTACCTATCAGAATTGATCTATATAACATAATAAAACAATATAAATAAACATAAAACATGTTAAATACCTCCGATAAGGATAATATTGGCATAACACCGAGCAGTTTGACGGAGTTATGAGTGAGGATATGTTATACAAAATACCAATCTCCTATCCCTGACTTGGAGGCTTATATACAGTAGGGCCCCACTTAATACGGCAGGTTAGGTTCCAGGCTATCCCCGCCGTAGGTGGATAATCGCCGTAAAGTGAAACACCCTTTTTTTCCACTTATAAATTCAAACCAATACTAGATAACAAGTTTACACTACAAACACCACAGTGGACCCCGGTTAACGATATTTTTCACTCCATAAGTTATGTTCAGGTGGCCAGTACTGACCTAATTATTCCCTTAAGGAATATAGTGAAGTACATTATTCCCTTTCAGACCCCAAACATACACTACAAACGCACTTACATAAATACATACATAATAGTCGCATTTGGAGGTAATCGGTATGCGGGGTCCAATGTATTAAGGTTTTGCATTAGAACTAGGCATCAAAAAACAATAAAAAAGTACAATACACACTAGTGCACTCATTTCTTACCTTAAAAATTATAGTCTTAAATCAAGGGTGAGATAATAGTATTTATTGTAAGAAATCAAGTGTGGTATGGTATGGTAGTCACCAAGCTACCATACCAGGCCCCCCCCCTACACAAAAATTTCTATTTTTTTAAGCATCCCAGAGCAAAAAAGCATTCGTTTACTCTTTTCTTTAAAATTTTTGTAGTTTTTAATCTGGGTGAGTGAGTAATATTTATTGTAAAAAAATCAATGTGGCATTTTGGAGTAGCCGAGCTACCATACCCCAACCCCCACACATATATTCATGATTTTTAAGCACCCCCAGAAAAAAATGTTTATACATTCACCATTATTTCCCTTAAAATATTTGTATCTTAAGTAGGGGCAGGAGTAAGAAATTCTAAAACAATAAAGAGAGGAGAAAGATATGGTGAGAGAGGACAGGGGCAGAGGATGTAAACAAACCAGCAAGGTAAGTTTTTTAAACAAAAGTGTCACGTCTGGTTTGGTACAAGTTACATTGGTAACTTGTCCTACATTGTACGGGGAATTAAAAAAAGAAGAACACTCCCATTCTCATGGAGCTCATTTTTAGAAAAATGAGCTCTGAGGAAGGCTGGAAATTTAATACTCTGACTTTTTTGGGTATCCTGGGTTCTCTACACATAGTTGTTATGTTGTAATTAGTAATGTATTTGTTATAACCTGAATAAATTACATACAACGAAAGGGGAAATTTTTTCAGTTACCCCCCAAAAACATTTTCTCTTATGTTTTGATTAAGAAAATTTTATTCTTGCCGTCACTTTTTACAAAATTCGGGTACCACATCCCTATTTATGTTTATTTATTCTATTGTGGGTTATTTATCATCTTTATATGTTTTGTTCAGTTTATTAAAAATTTTGAAAAAATTATCATGGGGTTTAAATGAAATGGTATATTAACGAAATACTATTAATGAGACCGTTGTTATATTATTTTTATTATTATTATTATTATTATTATTTTATTATTAAATTTTTATTATTATTTCAATGGGTGTCATTGTCCAAGTCGTCTGCTACCACATCTCAAATTTAGTTTATTTATTATCTGTGGGTGTTTTTTATAAATTTTTATATGTTATGCTCGTTTTTTATTAAAATTTTTGAAAAAATATATAGATGGATTAAGAAAATGTGTATATTAACGTAATATACGACATTTAAAAAACTTGGTTTTTTATTTACATTATAATAGAGTCGGGGGACATAAAACACTCTTCTGTTTTAATGTGACCCGCATGCCACACAGTATGTAAATTTATTTAAATCAGGTATACATAATTAATTATCAGAGTATAAAAATATGAAATAATTTTAAAAACACTTAAAATCTTTGGGGTTTCCAGACATAAGGAGAGTTTAGTGCTTCGGATCTCACGAAAATGTAACGAAGCGGGGGGGGGCGGTGACGGTTAGAAATCAGGTGGGGGAGCCCTATAGCGATTTTTTGGGCAAAATTTAAAAAGACCGTTACAGAAACCGTAAGGCAAACGCCCTAAAAACGGGGCCCGCTGTATTAGAAAAATGGATGGCACAGGGCATGAAATTTTAAATCATCGCACCATAAACCCAAACAAAAAAATTATTTTTCTCTATATGATTATCACCCTAGCACATGGTGTAAGAACCCAGGTAACCCAAAAAAGTCAAGTGGGTATTTCTGTACCTGGCTTTGGGTTTTGCCATATATTTTTTGGGAAATATTTATTCCCGCCCGGGGAAAATTAGGCGTGTTTCTTTACCCGTTTTCTATGTTTACCCCCGTAAAAGGGTCCCGGGTGTTAGCCCACTAGTGTGGGTGTTATCCTGGGACACTGACCTATTTTCTTGAAAAATCTGCATAACAAGGGGCTTTCTTTATAGTAGATGTCACTAAAGTCACTGGCCTGTATCCTTTGTACATTACGGTATAAATAAAGAATTTTAAAATTTTTTTTTCTCATTTTTTGTTGGGTTATCTTACTGAAATTTGGGAAATTTTTGATAAAAAGATACTTCTTAAGTACACCAAAAATAAAGAAATCAGACCCAAAAATAGCGATTCCCTTTTCCAGCCTTAGCGCCGCTTAGGGGAAATTTTTTTTGTAGGGTTTTATGGTTATTTTCTCGGTAGCAAAGTAACATTTATAAAGGGGTTCAGGGAAACCGGCAGGCCGGACTTGAGCCTGGGGAGGGGAATACATGCCTGCACTCAAAGGGAGGGGTTTTAATGTTGCATTTTAAAAAACGTAGTGTAAAGCCCCCTTCTGGAAACGTGATGAGGAATGAGGGTGAAAGTTTTTATTTTGGGCCACCCGCCTTGGGGGATGGGCCAGTGAAAAATAAAAAAAAAATAATTCTCATTTTTTTGGTTCATTTGATAGAAAAAAAAGAAACGTATGTACAAAAATAAAAATTGTTTTTGATTGGTTTTCATGATAAAAAACCCTTTGTTTTGCACTCACACAGCAAAAATGTTCAATTCTTTAGCGAAGCTCAAGAAAAAACAAATACGTCACGCCCAATACTGCTCCCTCCAGCCCCAAATTTCCCAAATTGGGCATCAAAAAGGGGTTATGCAGTAGCTGCTAACGTAAATCTTCTATTTTTTTTTGAAAAAAAATTTCCAAAAAGGTAAGCAAGAGTAATATAAAGGGGCCTTAGCGTGTAAAAAGAAAGAGAAAAAAAGTTATTTTAGTGCCGGGAGGGCTGCATTGTTTATTCTGGATCCTATTTTTAAATTGGCATCTGTTAAAATTTGGTAAAACGGGGCCCAAAAGCCAAAATTTTTGACCACTTATTTGGGTTGTTTAAATAAGTGAATGGCATTTTTGTACTCAATTTTACAACTAGAAGAAATACATGGACCCCCCGTTTTTAATATTAATTTTCCCGAGAGCTCATTGAAACCAAAAAATTTTCGAAAGGATCAATTTTCCCCCTAAAAATAAAGGAAATTAAATTAATCCGTGCAAACACCCAAAAGTAAAAAAAAAACTTTTACCCCTGAAAATTAGTTTAATTAAAGAAAAATTTTCAAAAACAACAATCAATAAATAATTGTACAAAAGAAAATTACATTACTTTTTGAAGATTGGGATATTTAGGGATGGGGCGAGGGGGGAAATGTGGTTTGGGGTTTGTGTTTAAAGGGGAAAACCCCCTCCATTTGGACCAGGGGGCAAGTCCCTTTTTCCGGGGGGTTTTTCCCCTTCTTCTTTTAAAGTCCTGGACCAGGTTGAGATCACTGGGTTTTGGGTTTCCCCAAAACATCTGTCAAGAAGCCCGTACCTCTCATTTCCCTTTAGACTTTTCCCAAAGTGGTTCACAAAGGTTTTATTGCACAAGTTGCCAACACGGGTTGCAGTGCTGTCTGAGGGTGATTTTTATCAAAAAAGCTTTGCACTTTAAGCTACATTGACACATTTCCCTTTTCTTTGAAGTAGACAACTTCTTCAATTTCTCTTTTCCCCTCCCCCTGGGCATTTCCTCAGGTGTGGGCCCCTTGCTTTGAAAAAGATCTAGCAGTCCAGGGTTGTTTTGCATTGTCCCCCTCCATCAACTCTTCCAATCCTCCCAAAAAACCCCACCCCAAAGGATTCCCCCAATCCACAATGGATTCCTCACGGGCAAGGGTTCTCGGGTTTTAGCCTAAAACCCTTTTCAAATCCCTTTTTTACACATTCTGGCCACAGTTTTTTCCGGCAGAGTTCAGGTCCCTTGTCACCCCCCCAAGCCTTCTATAAGGTTTACAAAATTTGAGGATATTAAAGTGATCCTTTCCCAAAACTTCTTTGAGTCAAAGCTGGGGTCACTTCAGGCACCTTTAAAACATAGCTTTGTGTACAGTTTCTTGAAGTTGGAAATGACCTGCGGTCCAGGGCTGCGGGGAGAGGAGTGGTATTAGGAGGCAAAATCTTCCTTAATAAAAATCTGTCCCCAAAAAGTCTCTCTCCAAGTCTGTAGGTGCCCAGGGCATTGTCTTTTTCCAGGAGGCACTTAAGGGTCAAATTTTCTTTTCAATTGGTAATTTTTCACATTGGGGGGAAATCATGGTGTAACCAGTCACAAAAAGTCCTAGTGACCTCCTTACTGTTTTTCCTTCCACACACACACAAAAGACTTTTAGGGTATTCTTTTGCCTGAAGCTCTGGGGTTTTGAGTGATACACCAATAAGGGGTTCACTTTGCAATCACCCTAGCATTGGGACACTCAAAGGTAAAGCCTTTTCTTTATAGGGTTAGTCTGGGAGTGCCATTTCCTCCGAGTAATGTAAGGGGCCTGCTTTGGGCCCTTTTTTCCAAAACAGGGCCCGTTTTTTCACAATAAACCTTGTTTTAGGGTTTTAATCCTTTACCTCTATGTACCCGATTCCTGCACATATTTTTTTAGCCCTTTGTGGGCTGAACTGGGAAACCTCACATGCCTAATCACACTAGTATGCCCTACGATTCTTAAATCTTTCAAACCAACCTTTGCTGGCCTTTAAACCCTTTTACTGCGCGGCCGTATATACTAATGTTTTCGGGTCCGTTTTACGTATATAACTCATAAATTTTAGCGGGTTTAAATCAAACAGGGGAAACTGTTTTGGCCCACATGTGAGAGAATGGTTGTGTGGGCATTTGAATAAAAAAAAAACCTGGAGCACGCAGTGCATAATGGAAAAAAAAACTCCGACCGTTTTTTTTTAATTAAAATGCTGATTTTGTGGTCTATTTTCGTATAGTATTTATGGTTGTTTCTCGTTTTCTTGGTTTCATTTGATAGAATGGAAAACATATTATAGAAATAGAGGTGATTTTGATTGATTTTTACTATAAAAAGAACCTAGAAATGGAGCTCAAAGTAGGGGGAAAAGTTTGATTTTTGCCAATGTTCAAGAGTTAACAAATGATGCCATTTTCCAATAATGTCCAACTACCATTTGATGTTATCAGAATGGGTTGTGTTATTTAACTTTTTACAGTTTGCGTATCTGCATATAGTAAGTCTTCTTATTTTTTTTGTTTGATAAAATTAAAATAGAAAGCAAGAGTAATACAGAGGGGCCTGGAGACATGATTGAACAACAAAGAAAATTGTATTTTAGAGCCAGGAATGTCTGCATTGTTCATTCTGAGGACCTTATTTTGAAATAGTAATATTTTTTAGTTTTCGTGAAATTGGCCAAATTGCAAATTTTGACCACAATTTTTAGGTAGTTGAAATCGGGAAATGGGCAGTTTCTTGTACTCAATCGATAGGAAAAAATGGAGTTCTAAAGAAATAGCTATGGTTTGGGCGACTGGAACAATGGAATTTGCCGAAAATAGGGTTCAAAGTGGGCGAAATCGCCGATTTGTAAACAGCGCCGAGGTCGCTAACTTCGCGAGAGCATTTAAATTTCCCTCAGTTTTCCATCAAATTTCGTTTTTTTGGTGTCATTACAATCGGGAAAAGATACTCTATGATTTCATAAAAAAAAAATAATTTTTTTTTTTTAAATTTTGCGACACCAGGAGACACCAGGATTGGGGGTTGCGACAGTCCCAAAGGGTTAAATTCACTCACATCACCACTAGTTGCAGGCAATTTTTTTCCAAATCTCATGCAACTGCCCCGCTTTTTCACAAATGATCGCTTAGAGATGCTATCTCCTGCACTGTTTTTTTTTATCCCCCCAATAAATCTCTCAACATTTT
>NW_026483488.1:0-26914 GCF_026875155.1 Cherax quadricarinatus | reverse complement strand
CGCAACATAAACCCTCCACTCGAAATTCTCCTCACCAACCTAAACAGGACACATGACCACAACACAAGACACAGATCTCTTTTTGATATACCTCGTGTCCATATCACACTGTGTAAAAACTCTATGCACATAAAGGGCCCCAAAATATGGAATTCATTACCAGAAGATATTAAAGTAACCCAGTCTGAAAATTAATTTAAGACTCTTCTCAAAAGCCACTTAATCACCCTAGACTAAATGCTAAATACTCAGTACACACTTTACTCACTTATGTCCTCCCACATCATAACTGAAACAATCAATTTGAACCTTTTATCCATTGTTGACCCGGTGGCCTGGTGGCTAAAGCTCCCGCTTCACACACGGAGGGCCCGGGTTCGATTCCCGGCGGGTGGAAACATTTCGACACGTTTCCTTACACCTGTTGTCCTGTTCACCTAGCAGCAAATAGGTACCTGGGTGTTAGTCGACTGGTGTGGGTCGCATCCTGGGGGACAAGATTAAGGACCCCAATGGAAATAAGTTAGACAGGCCTCGATGACGCACTGACTTTCTTGGGTTATCCTGGGTGGCTAACCCTCCGGGGTTAAAAATCCGAACGAAATCTTATCTTATCTTATAACTGAATAATTGTTTTCTCAAAAAGTATATTCGAATATAAATATATCTTTGTATTATACAAATTTTGATTCATTTATAATTAATATTCTACTGTACAACTATGAAATAATTATTATCCTACTGTACAACTATGATATACTCCTTAGTGTTAAGTAGACTGAGCCAATAATGTTAAGTTGGCCCATAATGCCAAGGCATAATAAAGGCTCTCTTTGCAATGCAACCCACTATTGTAAATACAAAATCTCAATGTACTGTTTGCAAAAACATAAAATAAATAAATAAATAAATAAATAAATAAATTAGTCCTAGTTTATCTGAAGTACTCTGCCAATATAGGAGCTCCTATGGAAACAGTGTATCATGCCAAGATAAAACCATTCCCATTACTAAATTTACTAATGGTAATACGTACATACTGCTATACGTTATGAACTACCTCACTACTATCAATCTTATTAATGATAAACTTTTTAATTACGTAACTTTTATATCAGTATGCAATAATGAACACTAAAATGTACTGCTCCATAACCTGTGTCAATATAGAGTAATCAGTAATAATTAGGATTAATCTGCCTGAAATGCCTAGGCACACTAGTGACTTCTTTTGTAATTAATATATTGCAATATGTAAACCACACATCATTTTCATTTTCAAATCATCAGGGATATTCCAGAATGAAGTAACTAGCAGGACTGTCCTCCTCTTTAAAAATGTGAAATATCTGGTACAAGAGTACATGTCAGCTCATTCTATGCTGCAAATAACTTATTGTTCAGCTATATGCAATGGGGTAAATAAATGTTAAAAATCTGAAAGGGTGTTTAGGCTTCTTACCTTAAACTGGTTATACAAGTTACCCAAGAATACCCAAAAAAAAAAAAAATGTATAAAAAGTTAAAATACTCCATAAAATTAATCAAACCCTTAAACTTAAAATACAAAAATATATGCAGTACTGAAAACGACGATATCAATGTGCATAAACCATAATATTACCACAAAGAAAATTGCAGTTATAACAGGCTTACCATTTCCCAAAAGCTGTAAAGAAGAGGATGCTGGTTCAGTGGTGATGTTTGACTGTGCATACTCGAATATTACCAAAGTAAACAAATGTGCTGACTGAATGTTTCCTGCCTTATGGACCTACTACATCCCTAGCTGAGGAAATTAATCTACATTTACTGAACCTACTACATACCTAACTGAGGAAGTTCACCTACATTACCTGGACCTATTACATACCTAGCTGAGGAAGCTCACCTGCATTACCTGGACCTATTACATACCTAGCTGAGGAAGCTCACCTACATTACCTGGACCTATTACATACCTAGCTGTGGTAGCTGAGCTTCAGTTTCTAGATCTATCATTAATTGAGGAAGTACAGTACAACCTCCTGAGCTAGTTACTTCCTACATTCACAAACTACCAATGCACAAGCATGCACAGCCTCACACCACCAATGAACCTGTAGTTAATGTACTTGTACAGATTTTGGAAAGGTGTAAAAACTGGTTGTAACTGCAATGTATTTGTTATGCAGTACAATGTTTCATGATGATAGTGAAGTTATCACTGATAATATTCCTTAGTCCTGGGATGATGATGATATAATATTAGTAATAATATTATTATTATATAAAGCTAAGCACTAAACCCGAAAGAATAATACGGCTCATTATCCTATTAGTTCAGGAAGTCTGGTTAATTTTTGTAGTATTTTTAGGTATATTTTGAGGTAACTGGTGTGGCCCTCCTAACGCGTAGTATAAATCATATATTTACCTTCTCTAAATTTCAGCTTTGAATAATACGTAAAAATTACAGTAAGTCGCAGAATAAGGCAATTTTATAAAATTCGTCTATAAAAGTCATAACAGTACGTACCATACAGGTAAATGTCGTGGGTTAGCTGGTTTCAGTGTATATTTGACTGAACTTTGAGTACTATAGCACTCAGAAACATTGTTTCGGGATTTACAGTTACTGTAGAGTGCTTATACATAACCAAGTTAGTGTAAATACTTACAGAGTTGGAGTAGATGTAGAGTTGTTTACTGTGAGTGAGTGTTAGTGTCAACCAGCGTTCCTCTACCACCTCACTCAACATACTTATAGGAAAAAAAAGTTGTTCAACCAACTACTCTCACACACTGATGGCATCTTCATAAAAATCTAAATTATTGTGGTCATTTAAACTGAAGAAGACGTCAGTGTGTTAGTAAGGCAGTAATGAGAGTATTATGAAGCAGCAACAGCAGCTGGATGCTGCAGGATACTTCACTTACCATGACGTCACGATCTGCCTTTCCTTCAGTTATATGATGATTATTACGTTATTATATTTTGGGGAGCACCAAACACGAAGGGTCGTACAGTGTCGGGAGTAACAGGAGGCATTAGGGTCTAATCCAAAGGGAAAGGGGGAAGCACAGGTCCAAACCCTTAAAATGAAGACCCTCTCCCTGGCATCAAAGGAACCCCCCCTGAGTTGTTCCCTCAGATAAAAACATTTTTAAGCCCGAATTTTGCACTGGAAAAATTACAACTTTAAACCCCTTAAAATTTTTTACTCACAGAAAAACTAATTAGCTAGTTCCTGTTACTTAGAATGCCACTTAAACTTCATTCTCTTAATTTCATGTAAATTTTTTTAAAATTCTCGGGAAAACTTTATGAAACTAACTTTTTAATAAGAACAAAAGAACATAAAAAAAAGGGGGGAACACTGCAGGGGGCCTGCTGGCCCATACTAGGCGGGTTCCTTTACAACCCATCCCACAAAAAAACTTTTTCCCAAAAACCCCAATTTTCAAATGCTCCAAGAAAAAAATTTTCTGTTTGTAAAAAGTCCCACCCCAAACCCAAAACCCTTCCCACCATGTCTTATCCAACCCTAGATTTAAAACCTACCCAAAGTCCTACCCTCAAAAACCCCAAACTAGGTAGACTTTTTTTCCCACCCCCTTTCAACTACCCTATTTCCAAACCAATATTTTCCTATGTCCTTTCTAAATCAAATTATCTAATTTAAATCCATTTTCTGCGGGTTCTCTCTTGGAGAGACATCCTCAAGACCTTATTAATACCCCCTTTTTATTAATACCAATCTTCCACTTATACACTTCGATCAGGTCCCCCCCTTTCATTCTTCGTTTTAACAAGGGGAATGTAACTTAAGAGTTTCAATCTTTCTTCATAAGGAAGTTTTTCCTGATGCAAATTAAATTAAATTTAGTCATCCAAACCGTGAATGTTTTCTAACGAATTTTTATTCCTTTTTTGAAATTTACGGAGACCAGAACTGAGCTGCAAAAATCAAGGTGGGGCCCTTTACAAATGAGTATAAAGCGGCATTTAGGGACCTCTGGATTTTCTTTTTGCTTACACTTCTTGATAAAAAAACCCCAGTAATCTATTTCCCTTTATTACGTACCTTAGGCATTGCGTCTTGGTTTAAGGTTGCTGCTCCCCAAACCCCCCAAGCCCTTTTTCGAAATTCTGTATGGCAAAGTTCACATCATTTTAATTTAAAAAGTACTAGGGTTATGGGGCACCCAAAGCTTCAAAAACCTTGCCCCCTTATCTACATTGAACTGCATCGGGCCATTTTTTCTGACCAAGAATGATTTTTGGTTTAAAGTCCTCCTGAATTTTCCCTAACATCTACGTTTGAACCCAATTACCTCCCTATTTTTGGGTGTCATGGGGGAATTTGCCATATCACTGAAATTTCCCCTCATAAAAGATCTTTGATATATTTTATAAACAACAAGGGGCCCAAAGGGACTGTTTCCCCGGGGAAACCGCCACTTGTTTACAGACCCCACTCGGTTTTTAAACCCCATTTTATGGACACTCTCTGCTTCCTGTCTGGCCAGGGACCCCGACCCACGGAGCACTTTTCCCCCAAATCCCCAGGGGCTGCCCTTTTTTTTTAAAACTTCCCTAGGGTTGCGGAACTCTATCAAAAGCCTTATTTAAAATTTTAAGTAAATAATATAAAATTTTTTTTAATTGTGGAAAACCACCCTAAAAAAAGTTTCTAAAGGGAAAGTTTAATAAATTAGTTAGACAAGCCCCCCTTTTGTGAATCCTTGCTAAAGGATCATTAATCAAGCTTTTGCTTATCAAAGATGGCTTTTATAATTCACTTTAATTAAATTTAAAAAAATTTTGCCTACAATTGGGGTTCAGGCTTTTGGGCGGAAATTTTTAAAGGGAAAAGGGACTTTTTCCCCGGGTTTTTAAAAATGGGGAGTTACATTGGGCCATCTTCCACATTTTCGGGGACACTACACCCTGTTTAAAGAGAAAAATTTAAAAAATATTATTTAAATGGTTCACAGATTTTTCCATTTTGCTTTCCCTTAAGAACCCTTAAAAAAAACCCATCAGGCCCGGCGATTATTTTGCTTCATTGCTACTGCCTCACAACCATCACTAGTGACTGTGATTTTAACAAAAATTTTATTTTTCTTCTACCCCACTGAAAAAATTTAAAAATTACGGGGAATTTTTGTTTAGTGTCTTCCTGGGGTTAAAAACTGAGAGAAAAAAATTTTTTAAAAAAACAAGCACTTTCATTCTCATTTTTCATTAAGGTCCCCTTAGTTTTTTTTAAAGGGGGACCTTCTTACTTTTAACTTTTTTTCTATAGACCGGGGAAAAAATTTTTTTGGGGGTTAGTTTTAGAATCCCGCAATTTAAAAATTTCTTAGTCCCTTTTAGTTTTTTCTTACCCCCTTTTTTTAATGTCCCTCTTAATGTCAATATACCCGATTATTTAAATGACCCTCACCTCTTTTGATACGCCTATAAATTCCTTCTTATGCCCTAGTAATATTTTGGGGCCCATTATTCATCCATTTTGGGGCATTTCTATTGATCTAATTTCTTTTTTATGGGATAAACGCTCTTTTACAGGGATGTATAGTGTTCAGAAAAAATGTCATATTTTATAAACTCTCTTTTGTTTTCCCCAGTCAAAAAGATGATAAGTGTTCTTTAAAGGGGCCCCCCTAATTGCTAAGCGAAAATCTGGGATGTTACTGAGTTATCGCTAAACGTACTTCCATTTAAAGCTAAATGTAAAAAGATTTTTTGGTCCCCTAGCACCCAGTTCCTCTGAAATTTCTAAATTATTAACAAGGGGTTTATTGTTTGCCATAAATAAGTCAAGCAAAGGTTTTTTTCCCCTTTTAGGTTTTTGTCCCCAAACTGCTTCAAAAAAAAATCCTGAAATTTCTTTTTTAAGAAGTCCCTTTCGTTCTAAAATTTCCCCGTCAAGAAATTCCAATTTAACATGACTAAAATTAAAATCTCCTGATTTTCTTTCATTATCGGCCTTGTGGCCTTTAAAAATTTTCCTCCCATTTGGGAGTTCCCTTGGTCCCTTCTAAGTTAGGGGGGGCGGTATATCCTCCTAAAATCAGTTTTTTCAAAGCCCCTCTGAAAAAATTTTATCCAAACGACTCCCGTATGTGTTACTTCAGACTTAATAAACCCCTTTTTATGCAACCCGTTCAAGGGGGATCCGGACGTACAATGCCCCCCCCACCCCCCCTCCCAATACTTCTATCTTCTTGGAAAAAATTTAAAAAACCCCGAATAAGACATTCCGCAGGGAAGGCCCGACTTTTTGAATTTAAAAACGCTCAGTTAAGGCAAAAAACAAACAATGTTACCTACACTAGCAACTAATCTCAACTCGTCCATCTTATTCCTAGCACTACGGCAATTAGCATAATAAACATTTAAAGACTCTCCTTTCTTTTACCCTTTCCCGCTCATTTTTATTTTTCTACTTTAAACCCATTACCGTCCCTTTTCACCCAAGGCCCCGGCTTTTTAAAATCTATCTCGTTTTTTTTATTATTACATTTTCCCCAAGAACTCGTAATTTTTACTAAAACCCGGGACTTTTACTGTTTTTTCCCGGGCCCAAAAAAATACCCCTAACCCAATTTCCCAGTTTAAATCCTAAAATGCTCCCCCCACTGCAGTTTTTTAGTGCCCCCCCCCCACACCTAGATAAGTGAACCCCCCCCTAGCATACATGTCATTTTTTGCCATAGAAAGGTCCCAGTTTTCAATGAATGTTACCGCATTTTCCCTTTCATAAAATTTTCCAGCCCGCAATTGACACCAAAATTTCCCTTTGGGCAAAACCTTTCCCCTTTCCCAAAAACCCCCCCCTTTTGGGGAAAAAACCCCATATGAGGGGGGTTCCCCCCTTACTTCTAATTATTTCTATTTTCTGAAACCCATTCCGCTAATCAGGGCCTCACTCCAAAGTCTGCCAAAAATTTGTTGCCTCCAGCACTGAGACAGATAATAGGTTTTTCTCCCCAAATTTCCTCTCATGAAAGTTTATCCAACGGCTAACCCCAAAATTTCCCCCATCCCAGCCCCCGGAAAGCAAACTCCTGTTTTCCTACTCCTTTTTCCCTTTAAGCAGAACCCCCCATCCCTATACCTAACTTGGCTATCCCCAACAACAACAATATTCTTCCTTCCTTAATGTCTTTCGTCGTGCGTTCCCCGTAGTTTTTAAATCACATTCGTCGGGTAAACACGGAATGAAATTTGGGTGTTTCCACAAAAAGTTTTCCCACGGCAGTCCCCCTTTTTTCTTCATCGTTTTTTACCCTTTTCCTTCGGTTTTTCTTGATCCCTCAACTTCTTTCCCGCTGTCCACCAACTGACCATTTTTCCCTTTTTGACCGGGGGACTCAAAAACAGGAGGACTACAAAGAATCTTCTTGTTCCTTCGGGCAATCGCCGGGAAATTTTTTAAAATTTGCCAACCTCAAACTTCCCTTTAAACGTTTTGGGAAAGTTGCTCGATGGGGGGGGCCCTCTTGCTTCAAATTTTAGAGAGCGCGCAAAAAGGTCTTCACAGAGCCAAGAAAAAGTCAAAAACCGCCCAAAAAAACTTTAACACTGTGAATTTTTAAATTTTTTTATCTGCCCGAAAAACATTCCATAACATGCCAGGTACAATTAAAAAAAGTACAATGTAAAATATATTGAATGGAGAGTAAATTTTAGTATTATACTTAGCAGCATATATTCCACCAGCACTTTGGGATATACACCAAAGGGGAAATTTCTGTAAAAAATATTATTTTTTTTGAAATTTTTTTTTTTTTCATGTGGAGCACTGGGCAAAACTTAGCCAAAATTTAATAAATAACCCATAGGTGTCTAAAAACATGGGAGCCCTATACTTTTAAAGTTTTTAAACTGTACTTAAATTTTTAACTAAAAAAAAATACCACGGGTGGGTTTTCTGAACTCGGGGGGCGAGTGAGTTTAAAAACTCACTCGCCCCGGTTTTAATCCCCACCCGTGGAATGGTTTTTTAAAGTCTCCCTTTGCCAAAAACTGGTATCAAATACTATATCCACACCTTTCCCCCCCCGTAGGGGGAAAATGAGGAAATTAGAATTTAAACCAAGGAAAAAAGAGTACTCAATTTTTTTTTTTTTTTGGGGGGGGGGTCAAGCCCTCCTTCATCGGCCCTCTAAAACCTTCTTTTTAAGGGTAATATATATTTTTTTTAAAACCAAAGGGCCCTTTTCCCCCTGTGGGGGGAAACCCCCCACCTCCTCCCCCCCAAAAAATACTATCTTTTTTGAATGGGTTTTTCTTTTTCTTATGCCAGAGCTTTGGTAAAATGGGGAGGAAGAAGGATGGGTAAGGGGGAAAAATTGGAAAAGGGGGGGAGGGGGGGGAAGGTGGAATAAAAGGTAAAATGGCCCAACCCCTTTGGTGTAATTTTAAAAAGGGGTAGTGAAATGATAAGTATTCTTTAAAGTGTATAATACTAACCCATCAGAGTCACATAGATATAATAGGTATATAAGTACATGACTCTGAATTGGTAGTAATTATACAAGTTGCAATTGCTTTTTTTTTTTTTTTTTTTTTTTTTTTTTTTTTTTTTGGCGATTGCACAACGAATATTTATGCGACAATGAAGGGGCAATAATTTTCTGGCCAGTTTATAATTTCGTGACAATGGCTTCTTATAGGTGGTGTCCAGCCATAGTAAATAGCAAAATTTTTACATTAGAAAGTTATATAAGATGTCTCCCTAATTGGGGGCGATGATTTTCTCAGTATACATAGAAGGGTTCTGGTGGTACCCAATCTTCTTCATCAGGGAGGTTGCTCAATATCATGGGTCGAGGGTAATCATCTTTATGAATAAAACGACGGACCCTCTGTGGGAGAGTCATTCTTTGAGTCCTGTGAGGAGGAGCATTGATGGTATAATCTGTGGTATTTACCACTTGTATAGGATGTTCTCTATCTGGCATGTATAGTTCTTGCATTGTATAAAGTTGTTTCTTTTTTAGGGTGTCAAGGCGTACATTTATGGCAGTAATTCCAGGAACAGCTGTTAAAAATTGACCACTGTCTGGAAAATCTTCCAGCTCCTGCACCCAACATCTTGCTCCTGGGGGATTTCAACTTAAGGCACCTAAAATGGAGGAATATAGCAAATAATATTGTTGCAGTAATAACACCAGGAGGCAGCTCTGATGAAAACTCACACTCACACGAGCTTTTAAATCTCTGCACAAAATTCAATTTAAACCAGCAAATAATAGAGCCTACTAGACTGGAGAATACACTAGACCTCATCTTCACTAACAATGATGATCTGATAAGAAATGTCACCATATCAAAAAAAATTATATCAGATCACAACATAATTGGGTTCGGGACATGTATGCGTGGAGCCCCAGACAGAAAAAATGGGATAGTCACGAGGGAGCATTCACCAAATTCAACTTCAATACAAAAACAAAGTGGGACCAAGTAAACCAAGTCCTAACCGATATAAGTGGGAGATTCTAAGCAACACAGACCCAAACTTATCCTAGAACAGATTAACGCGGTGGCACTCGATGTATGCACAAGGCTTATTCCTCTAAGAAAAAGGGAGGAGTAGAATGTAAAATAGAAAGAGACAGGCGCTCCCTTTACAGGCGACGGAAAAAGAATAACAGAGCGGCTAAAAGAGGTCAATATATCTGAAATGCGCAGGGAGACACTGGTCAGAGAAATAGCAAGCATCGAACTTAAGCTAAAAGATCCTTTGGGGAGTCGGGAATCGCGGGAAAAAACTAAAAGCCATAAATAAAATCGAAGAAACCCAAAGTATTTCTTCTCCTATGCCAAATCAAAATCGAGAAAAAAACGTCCAGTATTGGGCCCTACTTAAACAAGATGGGTCCTACACAGATGCAGCAAGGAAATGAGTGAGCTACTCAAGTCCCAATATGACTCATTTTTTTAGCAACCCCGCTAACCAGATGAGAGTCGAAGATCAAAATGAATTTTTTATGAGAGAGCCACAAAATTTGATTAACAAAAAGCCTATCCGATTTTACCCTGACGCCAAATGACTTCGAACAGGCGATAAATGACATGCCCATGCACTCTGCCCCAGGGCCAGGACTCATGGAACTCTGTGTTCATCAAGAACTGCAAGAAGCCCCTATCCGAGCCTTTTCCATCTAGGGGAGAGGGAGCATGGACACGGGGGTCGTCCTCAGTTACTAAAAACAACAGACATACCCCCACTCCACAAGGGGGAAAGTAAAGCAACAGCAAAGAATACAGACCAATAGCACTAACATCCCATATCATAAAAATCTTGAAAGGGTCCTAAGAAGCAAGATCACCACCCATCTAGAAACCATCAGTTACACAACCCAGGGCAAATGGGTTTAGAACAGGTCGCTCCTGTCTGTCTCAACTACTGGATCACTACGACAAGGTCCTAAATGCACTAGAAGACAAAAAGAATTGCAGATGTAATATATACAGACTTTGCAAAAGCCTTCGACAAGTGTGACCAGGGCCGTAATAGCGCACAAAATGCGCGCTAAAGGAATAACAGGAAAAGTCGGTCGATGGATCTATAATTTCCTCACTAACAGAACACAGAGAGTAGTCGTCAACAGAGTAAAGTCCGAGGCAGCTACGGTGAAAAGCTCTTTTCCCCACAAGGCACAGTACTAGCTCCCATTTGTTCTCATCCTCATATCCGACATAGACAAGGTTTGTCAGCCCAGCACGTGTCTTCCTTTGCAGATGACACCCGAATCTGCATGACAGTGTCTTCCATTGCAGACACTGCAAGGCTCCAGGCGGACATCAACCAAATCTTTCAGTGGGCTGCAGAAAACAATATGAAGTTCAACGATGAGAAATTTCAATTACTCAGATATGGTAAACATGAGGAAATTAAATCTTCATCAGAGTAAAAAAACAAATTCTGGCCACAAAATGAGCGAAACCCCAAAAGTCAAAGACCTGGGAGTGTTATGTCGGAGGATCTCACCCTTTAAGGACCATAACATTGTATCAATCGCATCTGCTAGAAAAATGACAGGTGGATAATGAGAACCTTCAAAACTAGGGAGGCCAAGCCATGATGACACTCTTCAGGTACTTGTTCTATCTAGGCTGGAATATTGCTGCACTCTAAAAAGCACCTTTCAAGCAGGTGAAATTGCCGACCTAGAAAATGTACAGAGAAAATTTCACGGCGCGCATAACGGAGATAAAACACCTCAATTACTGGGAGCGCTTGAGGTTTCTAAACCTGTATTCCCTGGAACGCAGGAGGGAGAGATACATGATTATATACACCTGGAAAATCTAGAGGGATAGTACCGAACTTGCACACGAAAATCACTCACTACGAAAGCAAAAGGGCTTGGCAGACGATGCACCATCCCCCCCAATGAAAGCAGGGGTGTCACTAGCACGTTAAGAGACCATAAATAAGTGTCAGGGGCCCGAGACTGTTCAACTGCCTCCCAGCACACATAAGGGGGATTACCAACAGACCCTGGCAGTCTTCAAGCTGGCACTGGACAAGCACCTAAAATCAGTTCCTGATCAGCCGGGCTGTGGCTCGTACGTTGGTTTGCCCTGCAGCCAGCAGCAAAAAGCCTGGTTGATCAGGCGCTGATCCACCAGGAGGCCTGGTCACAGACCGGGCGCCGCGGGGGCGTTGACCCCCGAAAATCTCTCCAGGTAAACTCCCGGTCCAGGTAAAAATTGCCATTTTAACTCTGTCTCTCCTCCTGGTATCGGTAATAAGCGAAGAGCTCTATTCTGGACCCTTTGTAACCGTAGCATGTTGGTCTTTGTTGTTAGGACATTGGGGGCACAAGGGTATTCGAGTACTGGGGCTTATTATCATTTTATTTCAGATGTTTTTTGACTGTTGAGGAGATTGATTGAATCGAAAGGGATGCTAAGACGGCTTTGGCTATATTGATCTCTTTAGTTACATGAGATGTTGAGTGGAGCAGCCTGTTATTTCATATCCCAAAAACTTGTTAGGGTTTTAATGGCTACGGGTGTACCCCTGATGGAAAATACCCCCTTTATCTTCAATTGTTTATGCAAAACAAACCTATGTGCTAACAAGGACCTTGTCAGGATTTGTCGTAATTCTCCATTTCTTTCCCAATTAGATGTTCTACGAAGTTCAATATTCATTTTTTCTATGACTTCTCATACTTGTATTTTCCTGTTACCGGAGTTGATGAGCGACATGAATAAAAATCATCTGCGAACTGTGTCACAATTGTATCATTAAACTCTGGTTGAGGAAGGTCATTCACATAAATGTTGAAAAAGAATTGGACTTAGACAAGAACCTTGTGGGACACCAGCTGTTGGTATAAAAGGCTCTGTCGACTTGCCATGAAAGGTGGGAATGATTTTTCGTTGAGTTAAGAAATTATTATTAATCTGAGAAAAGTCCAGTTATGGTCTGGTAGGTCAATGAGTTTGTATAAAAGGCCATCATGCCATAAGCTATCAAAGCTTTATGAAAATCTCTGGTGGCAATTAAGGCAAGATTGCCCTGATGTTTTAGACCTTGCTACAGTATCGAAAAAATAACATTATTGCATGATTGGTACCTCTACGTGTTCTAAAGCCAATTGTTTTTCAGTAAAAAAATGATTAAACTCCATATAGTAGTTCAATCTGTTGGAAATTCTTTCTCAAGAACTTTTCAGTGACTTCAAAGTTTCCAACAATACCACCAGTCCGATAACATTCTTCTTTGCAAATATACAGGGTCTAAAGCCAGCAACAAACAACAAAATACCTTTCATCCGTGGACTGCTTGCAAAAGGCAAAGCAATGTTCGCGGCTTTCACTGAGACCACATAAAGGATCACTTGGACAAGGAAATATGGATCCCAGGTTACAACCTATAAGGGGGGGATGTGACAGACGTGAACAGGCAAAAAAGGGGGGGGTTGGCCTGTACATTGCGTGCACTTGTGTTGCACAGAATCTGCTTAAATGCTCAAATGACGTAGTGGAAGTTTTAGCAGTTAAAGGTCGAGACCAAAACTAGTCATTGTGGTAGTCTACAGCCTCGGATGCAAATCCAGCAATTCCAGGAACAGCTGTAAAATTGACCACAGTCTGGAAATCTTCAGCTCTGCACCACATCTTGCTCCTGGGGGATTTCAATTAAGGCCACCTAGAATGGAGGGAATATAAGCAAATTATATTGTTGCAGAAATAACACGGGAGGCAGCTCTGATGAAAAACTCACACTCAAAACGACTTTAAAATCTCTGCACAAAAATTCAATTTAAACCAGCAAATTTTAGAGCCTACTTGACTGGAAAACACTAGACCTCATATTCACTAACAATGATGTCTGATAGAAATGTCACCATATCAAATCAATATACTCAGATACTACATAATTGAGGTTCAGACATGTATGGGGAGCCCCAGAACGACAAAAATGAGACTGTCACGAGGGAGCATTCACCAAATTCAAAACTTCAATAACAACAGCATAATGTGGGACCAAGTAAACAAAGTCTAACCGATAAAGCTGGGAAGGATATACTAAGCAAACACAGACCCAAACTTATGCCAGAACAGTTTAACTCGGTGGCACTCGAATGTATGCAAAGGCTTATTCCTCTTAAGAAAAAGGAGTGTAGATGTAATAGAAAGAGCAGGCGCTCCTTTACGCGACGGAGAAAAAAGCATAACAGAGCGGCTAAAAGAGGTCAATTTATCTGAAATGCGCAGGGAGGGACACTGGTCAGAGAAATAGCCAAGGCATCGAACTTAAGCTAAAAGAATACTTTAGGAGTCAGGAATCGGGGAAGAACTAAAGCTATAAAATGAAATCGAAGAAACCCAATGTATTACTTCTCCTATGCCAATTCCAAATTCGAGAACAAACGCCCAGTATTGGGCCCTACTTAAACAAGATGGGTCCTACAAGTGACAGCAGGAAATTGTGAGATACTCAAGTCCCAATATGACTCAGTTTTTAGCAAGCCGCTTACCAAGATGTGAGTCGAAGATCACAATGAATATTTTATGAGAGAGCCACAAAATTTGATTAACACAAGCCTATCCGATGTTATCCTGACGCCAAATGACTTTCGAACAGGCGATAAATGACTTGCCATGCATCTCTGCCTCAGGGCCAGACTCATGGAAACTCTGTGTTCATCATGAACTGCAAGAAGCCCCTATCCGAGCCCTTTTCCATTCCTATGGAGAGGGAGAGCATGGACACGGGGGTCGTCCCTCAGTTACTAAAAAACAACAGACATAGCCACCACTCCACAAAGGGGCAGTAAAGCAACAGCAAAGAACTACAGACCAATAGACTAACATCCCATATATAAAAATCTTGAAAGGGTCTAAGAAGCAAGATCTCCACCCTTAGAACCCCATCAGTGACACAACCCTAGGGCAACATGGGTTTAGAACAGGTCGCTCTGTCTGTCTCAACTACTGGATCACTACGACAAGGTCTAAATGCACTAAGAAGACAAAAAGAATGCAGATGTAATATATACAGACTTTGCAAAAGCCTTCAACAAGGTGTGACCATGGCGTAATAGCCACAAAAATGCGCGCTAAAGGAATAACTGGAAACAGTCGGTCGATGGATCTTAATTTCCTCATAAACAGAACACAGAGGAGTAGTCGTCAAACAGCGTAAGTCGAGGCAGCTACGGTGAAAAGCTCTGTTCATAAGGACAGTACTAGCTTCCATCTTGTTCCTCATCCTATATCGACATAGATAAGGATGTCAGTCCACAGCACGTGTCTTCCTTTGCAGATGACACCCGACGAATTGCATGACAGTGTCTTCCATTGCAGACACTGCAAGGTCAGGCGGAAATCAACCAAATCTTTCTGTGGGCTGCAGAAAACATATGAAGTTCAACGATGAGAATTTCAAATTACTCAGATATGGTAAATAATGAGGAATTAAATCTTCATCAGAGTCAAATCAAATCTGGCCACAAAAATAGAGCGAAACACCAACGTCAAAGACCTGGAAGTGATTATGTCGGAGGATTCACTTCAAGGACATAACTTGTGTCAATCGATCGTGCTAGAAAAAATGAAAGGGATGGATAATGAGAACCTTCAAAACTAGGAGGCCAAGCATGATGACACTCATCAGGTTCACTTGTTCTATCTGGGCTGGATATTGCTGCACTCAAACAGCACTTTCAAGGCAGTGTGAAATTGACGACCCTAGAAATGTACAGAGAACTTTCACGGGGCGCGCATAACGGAGATAAAACACCTCAATTACTGGAAGCGCTTGGGGTTTAAACCTGTATTTCCCTGGAACGCAGGAGGGAGAGCTACATGATTATATCAAACTGGAAAAATTCCTAGAGGGGGATAGTACCGAACTTGACACACGAAAATCATCCACTACGAAGCAAAGACTTGGCAGACGATGCACATCCCCAATGAAAAGCAGGGGTGTCCATAGCACGTTAGAGACCATACAATAAGTGTCAGGGGCCCGAGACTGTTCAACTGTCCCAGCACAATTAAAGGGGGAATTACCAACAGACCCCTGGCGTCTTCAAGATGCACTGGACAAGCACTAAAGTCAGTTCCTTGATCAGCGGGCTGTGGCTGTACGTGGTTTGCGTGCAGAAGCAAGCAACAGCCTGGTTGATAGGCGCTGACTCCAACAGGAGGCATGGTCACAGACCGGCGCCGCGGGGGCATTGACCCGAACTCTCTCCAGGTAAACTCCAGGTAAAGATATAGGTTATTAGTTCCAGGTTGGTGGGATGTCCTTAATTGGGTTACAAGAAGGATCTGTAGCAGTCTTAAAAACAATGGAAATGTCCTGCGGCCCAAGATTGGCATTAAGATAATTTACCAAAGGAATGTTTACAATTTCTAGGTAGTACTTTATTTGTTTCATTGTATTCCAGAGAGGGCCAGGGGTCTATTCTCATTCTTCCCAATAACCTGATTTATCTCTAGTAATGTTAATAGGGTCTAGTAAGCGGGTGTTTATCTTCAAGGAGTTGAATGTATCGATGGGAAGAGGTAGTGGTTGTAGATCATCAAAGTTCTAATTCTCTCCATTCATTGACCAAGATAATGATTATTATTAAATTGACGACTGTTATTGTGGGAGAGAATTTTCTCCCATACATACCCATCAAATTTGCCTGGTCTGTGGATCGTCAAGTTTAATTTCAACTCTTAAGTCATGAACTAGGTATGAACTAGGTAGTTATGGGACCCTTGTGGCTTTGCCCCTAAAGTTGCCGGATCTTACTCCAAAAATTTGCTGGGTCCCGTTTATACTGATTAGTCTTGAAGAACTAGAAATTTCCATATGTTCCCGTTTGTGTTGACTAATCATGTTAAATTAATTCTGTGCCTTAATCGTTGCAGTGTAGCTGCAGGTGGTTTGTCGCGTTTGAAGATGCCTTCGACATTCTGCTGCTTGATAATTTCTTAAATTGTCTCTAATTTCCTAGTAGGTTTATATTGTCTGGTATAATCTTGTGGAAGCTAATTGGCATGTTGATTTTTAAGCTTCAATAATTCGATTATGCAGGACCTGATTGCATTCATCAATTGCAATTGGAAGGTAGAGACAAATGACACAATTTCATCCTCCACCCAGATATGCTGAAGGGGTCAAAATCCTAGGGTGATAAGATTGGGGTTTAGGAGGTACAGGGTAATTCTAAATGGAAGAAGTTTGGTAGTTTTATTTATAACAGGATATGGTCAGATCCTACATTTCCACCAGGAGATATACGACAGTTGAAAAATTGTACAGGTCTCTGTTTGTCAGTACTATATCTGGTGTTTTTGTCCTGGATGAGGACCAATGTACGATTTAAAGATGGGCTTGAAATGACAAGTTTTGCTGTCATGATATTAAAGAGTTGTTTTCCTTTTAACCAGTCACCAGTGGAACACAGCTCCAAGTTGAGAGGGCAGGGTGATGAGCATTAAATCTCCGCTAGAAAATTGTTGGGGAATATTTCTGCTTAATACCTATGTAGAGGAATTGACTCTAGTTTTGGTTGTTTCTTGGGGAAAATATCCAGTTCTATCAACTAGTTGTCCATGAGAGGTGTCATTTCTATCTGCAAGAAATGTTATCTCATCATCATGAATATTTTTAAATGTATATAGCCTAATTTACTTAAGATGGGCTACACCAATAAAGGTCTCTCGATTTTCCACAGTAGAGTAACCACGTAATTTAATATGTTGATCAATCGTGCAGTGTCTCGTTCAAAGTATAACATCGGGATTTTTGTAGTTATGTAGATCAACTCAAGAAGGTAACGGTATTAAAGAAATGTTGAAACATTAAGTTGGAAAATAGTAAACCCCATTATTTCTTGCACTTCGCGCGTTTGTACTGCGGTCTGAACGCCTGCCAAAAGTAAAAGTAACGTGTTCTGCTTTCCACACTATCCTGTGGACTCACAAGGGGAAGAGGGAACTTTGAGTGGGTGCTGTGTATTAAAAAATGCCATTCGTCACTAGAGGTAGTAAATATTAACGACTCTTTAGCATCGTTAGGACATCATCAGAAACTGAGGTTATGCTATTCCCAGTTACAGGAAGCAGAGGCTCGCTCGTGAGAGTTAATGGGAGACTGTGGAGGCTCCAGGGGAATATTAGGTAGGAAGGGAGATACCTTGGGAAGTTTCCTGTTCAACAGTATCAGCTTCTAAGGGGGAGAGTAGGCGTCCAATTTCTGGGGATTGTTATGTTCAGTTGTTGACATATCGGGGTGAGGGGAGTTGGCTATACTGGGTTTGCGATGGTGGGCGATCCTGGGCAGGGATGATTAGGCTTATTTTTAGATGTAAAGAGTATGGTACATACTTCCTGTTATGTGAGGCTGGGTCATAATAGCCTTGACATTTTCTGGGATAGTGATGGGAGATGTTTGGAAGGGGAAATCCCCCCTCCATAATGACTTAGGTACAATCCCTATCCGGGGTTACTTCCCTTTCTTTGCCTTTTACTTGGACTTGGACCAGCTTGAGATTCACTGCACCCGTCGCACCAAAATAAAACCATTCAGAGAGTAAATAAAAAAAAAGGCACAAATTACCGTGACTGGAAACGATACACAAATAACCCGCACATAGAGACTGGGTTTACTGGAGAGAGTTTCGGGGTCAACGCCCCCCCGCGGCACGGTCCGTGCCAGGCATCCTGGTGGCATCAGCGCCGATCAACCAGGTGTTGCGGCTGGATGCACGCAAAACCAAAGTAAGAGACACAGCCGGCTGATCAGGAACTGACTTTAGGTGCTTGTTCCCAGTGCCAGCTTGAAGACTGCCAGGGGTTGTTGGTAATCCCCCATTATGTGTGCTGGGAAGGCAGTTAGAACAGTTCGGGCCCTGACACTTATTGTATGGTCTCTTAACGTGTAGTGACACCCCTGATTTTCATTGGGGGGATGGTGCATCGACTGCAAGTCTTTTGCTTTCGTAGTGAGTGGATTTTCGTGTGCAAGTTCGGTACTAGTCCCTCTAGGATTTTACTGGTGTATTTAATCATGTACTCTCCTCCTGCGTTCAGGGAATACAGGGTTAGAAAACTCAAGCGGTCCAGTAATTGAGGTGTTTTATCTCCGTTATGCGCGCCGTGAAGTTCTTGTACATTTTCTAGGTCGGCAATTTCACTGCCTTGAAAGGTGCTGTTAGAGTGCAGCATATTCCAGCTTGTTAGAACAAGTGATGAGAGGGTCTATCATGGGCTTGGCCTCCTAGTTTTGAAGGTTCTCTTTATCATCCTGTCATATTTTCTTGGAGTGCGATTGATACAATGTTATGGTCCTTGAAGGTGGATCTCCGACATTTACACTCCCGGGTCTTTGACGTTGAGTGTTTGCTTATTTCGTGGCCAGAATTTTGTTTTGGTACTTGATGGAAGATTTAATTTCTTTCTTGTTTACCAAATATGGAGTAATTAGAATTTCTCATCGTTGACATTAATTGTTTTCGCAGCCACTGAAAGATTTGGTTGATGTCCGCCTGGAGCCTTGCAGTGTCAGCAATGGAAGACACTGATCATGCGAAGATTCGGGTGTCATCTGCAAAGGAAGACACGGTGCTGTGGCTGAATCCTTGTCTATGATCGGATATTGTGGATGGACAAGCATGGGAGCTTGTATGTGCCTGTGGAAACAGTGCTTTTACCGTAGCTTGCTCGGACTTTACTCTGTGACGACTACTTCGTGTTCTGTTGTGAGGAAATTATAGAAATCCATCGACCGACTTTTCCTGTTTATTCCTTTAGCGGCATTTTTGTGCGTATTCGCATGGTCACACTTGTCGAAGGCCTTTTGCCAAAGTCGGTATATATTACATCTGCATTCTTTTAGTCTTCTTAGTGCATTTAGGGTCTTGTCGTAGAGTGATCAGTAGCTGAGACAGACAGGAGCGACCTGTTTAAACCATGTTCCCTGCGTCTTGTGTAACTGATGGGTTTCTAGATGGGGTCGGTTGTTCTTGCTTCATAGGACCCCTTTTCAAAAGATTTTTATGATCTGGGATGTAGTGCTATTGGTCTGTAGTTATTTGCTGTTGCTTATGCCCCTTTGTGGGAGTGGGGCTATGTCTGTTGGTTTTAGTAAATGAGGGACGAACCCCGTGTCCATGCTCCCTTCCATAGGATGGAAAAGGCTCGTGATAGGGGCTCTACTTGCAGTTCTTGATGAACACAGAGTTCCATGAGGCTTTATGAGCCCTGGGCAGAGTGATGGGCATTTGTCATTTAATCGCCTGTTCGAAGTCATTTGGCGTCAGGATATCATCGGATAGGCTTTTGTTAATCAAATTTTGTGGCTTTCATAAAACATTCAATTTTGATCTTCGATCTCAGTTGGTTAGCGGCTTGCTAAAAAACTGAGTCATCTTGGGATTGAGTAGTCACTATTTCCTTGCTGTCATCTGATGTAGGGACCATTCTTGTTCTAGTAGGGGCCCATACTGGGCGCGTGTTCTCGATTTTGATTTGTGCATAGGAGAAGAAATACTTTGGGTTTCTTTTGATTTCATTTTAGCTTTTAGGTTCTTTCCGCGTTCTGACTCTAAAGGATTCTTTTAGCTTAAGTTCGATTGCTTGCTATTTCTCTCTGACCAGTGTCTCCTGCGCATTTCAGATATATTGAATCTTTTAGCCGCTCTGTTTTTTTTATATTCTTTTTACGGTCGCTTGGACATTTACAAAGTCTACCTGGTGTGGACTTTGTTAATGGTCAAGTCGGACCGAAAACGTGTCATACAGCTCCTCTCTTTCTACGTTGCGGGTTATTTGTGTATCATTCAGAGGTCTGTTTTCCGTTATCTCATTTAAAAATTTGCCTTTAGTGTGGACAAGGTTTTGTCATTGAACACTGAATTCTATCGTGTTTCTCACTTTCTTTACCAAAGGGTGGCACTCGGGTACTTTCTTGGGGGCCATAGTGGCTTATTTGGCAGTTCGCACTCAATTAAAACAACCCACAAAAAACAATGGATTATAAGAAATGTTTGGATGAATGTGTAAGTGTTGCTCATCACCAAGGGACACAGCCAAGAATGACTCGCGCACGTCCGGTCGTGGCGGTCAGGGGACTCGTCAAATATGGACCGGAATTTCCGAGTTGCTGGCCGAAATCAGGATAGAATTGCAGCAAAAAAGCTGCCAAAAATCCCATTTGACCGATATCCGCATCGGTGTATCGGGGGTGTCAACTGTATGTCGTTTGATGCTCAGCTAGGACTTATTACCATGTTCAGTATATGTACTTGTAGAAATAATGATTTATTATTATATTATTATTAAAGTGGTTGGCAGACAGGGAGCTTGGAATCTTGCAGGCCACATTGAGTTTTTTTACACAGGTGGAGATGATCATAATTTAATTCTTAAAATATTTGTGTGTTGGTACTATACACATGAGTTCTGTTACAAGCTTATCAAAAATAAGCGTTTCAGAGCAGGATTATATTAGAATTGATTGTCCTCGTTTATGTAGTGTGCACAGTAGTATGAGTGATTTTATGTATTTAAGTGAGTTTAGATTTGGAAGAGGTGGGGCAGTGTGTTGTCTGGCATTAGACTGGGGTGATCATTCATACTGCTGTTTGGTTCGAGTTATGGTTGGCTTTAGGTGATTGCTGTAGTGGATTGCCGGCACAAATAGCATGATGAAGTAGGGACACTTCTATAGTTCATAGTATTAATATACGTGATGTTTGAGGTACATATAAAATATAAATAGCATGGTAACTGATTTGTGAGTATTGTTTTTGTTATCGTGTGTCTGTCAAGTACAGATCTAAGAATGTTCCTCCGTTTTGTCTTGCAGGTTAGGTTAGGTAGGTAGGTTCGTCAGGAAAAGGACAAATGTTTTCCTGACGCGGGTCTTAGTCAGATGAGACCGCCTTTGGAGCTTTTGGTCATCTGACGAGGCCTTTCCGCTGGCTTACCGGTCCACCCATTATAAATTATGGTCATTTATAACATTGTTTGTCTATAATTTTATATTTTGTTCTTGCAATAAGAGAACCGTTTGTATCATAACATTTAGTTTTGTTGCTCTTTCCAAACATTATGTATAAAGGTTTGTTAATGTTTGGAGGTGAATTTGTGGTAGTCATTTTCAGGTAGAGATTCTTCAGTGCTCATCATAATCAGTGTTACTGGTGAAAGTCAGTTATGGGTGGGAGATAAAAATTGCATCATCTGAAACAGAACAGGCTCTAGGGTTATTGAGATGCATTTTAGAAGTCAATGATGTACAAGAGGACAAGTAGAGGGCCGAGTACATTTGGAGACAGTTCCGGGGGGCAATGCCCCGCGGTCCGGTCTGTGACCAGGCTCATGATGGATCAGGGCTCGATCCACCAGGTGTTTACTGTGGCCGAACTATAATCCAAGTACGAAACCACAAACTGGTGGTCACGGATATGATTTTAGAGGACTGTCCAGTGCTGCTTGAAGACAGCAGGGGTCTTTGGTAATCCCCTGATGTATGATGTGAAGAAGTTGAACAGTTTTGGGGGCCATATCACTTTTTGTGTTGTCACTTATCGTGCTAGTGGCACCCTGCTTTTCACTGGGGAATGTGCATTGTCTCCTGAGTCTATTTGCTTTTATAGGGAGGTGATTTTCGTGTGAGGTTTGGTACAGTCCCTCTAGGATTTTCCGGTGTATATAATCATGTCTCTCTCCTCTGCATTCTAGGGAGTAGAATAGAAATTTCAGGAACTTCAAGCGTTCAGTAATTGAGGTGGTTTATCGCAGTTTATGCATGCCGTGAGGTTCTCTGTATATTTCCTAGGTCAGCAATTTCACCAGACTTGAAGGTGCTGTTATTGTGCAGCAATATTACGGCTAGATAAACAAGCGGGAGTGGGGGGGGGGGGGGGGGAGGGGGGGGGGGGGGGGGGGGGGGGGGGGGGGGGGTGGGGGGGGGGGGGGGGGGGGGGGGGGGGGGGGGGGGGGGGGGGGGGGGGGGGGCCTGATGAGTGCAATCATGGGTCTTGGCATCCTGGTTTTGAAGGTTATCATTATCCATCCTGTCATTTTTCTCGCAGATGCAATTTAGACAATGTTATGGTCCTTTGAACGGCGAGATCTTCTGATATGATCACCCAGGGCTTTGACATTAGTTTGTTCATTCTATTGTGTGGCTGGAATTGGTTTTATTACTCCAATGAAATTTTAATTTCTCATGTTTTCACATTTTCGGAGTAATTGGAATTTTCTCATGAGCTTAATATTGTTTTCTGAGCCCATTTAAAGATTTGGTTGATGTCCTGGACTCTTGCAGTGTCTTCACTGCCTTGTTGACTCCTTATATAAAAAATGAGCGTAAACCTACAAAGGTCATACAGAGACGGCACTCCTATAGTGATAGTCTGTCACAAGGTTATGCCCTTGATGGAGAGGTATTGGTGTATGTTGTTAAAGTAGGATTTATATATGCTATAATGTCAAGTTTATGGTGGAGGATGTTGTGGTCTACCTGTATGAATCTTTCTAAGGTCTATAAAGAGATAGTGGATTTATTATCAAGAGCTGCACAATTGAAGTCAGACATTTTATAATGCATCTTTGTACTTTTATTTGATTGGAACCAAACTGGCAGGTTGAGCATGCTGAGTGATGCTAGAAAAATAGTAATGGCTTGACAAAGCTCCTGGAGAACTTTTTATTGCCACAAATTAAAAGAGTTATAAATCTCTTATGGATTTAATTTTTCACAAATTTTAGATAAAGCAGGTTAGACATAGGTCTGTAGTTATTTGCATTGGTCTTGGGTGCTCCTCCTCTTTATACTGGGGTAACCCCTTGCTATCTCGGGAATGAGTTGGTTTTAATAATTGTGAACAGTATTGCAATGGTGATGCAAGTTGCACTAGCTGCTCTTTTGACCATAGCTAGTTTCTCATGACTATTTTTCTGTGAGTTTATTAGAAATGTTGGTATGTATTTTATTTGGTTGCTGTTACCTGTAGGTATATGGCAATTTTTAAAGCAAATACATTACTGTAATTGGAAACCTGTACATAGAGATAATGATATACAGTAGGACACCGTATCCGAAGTTAGTTTCGCGGTTGACCTGAAAATATCCCTTATTTTTGCTTAACAATGACATCAAGTGCAATGTGTGATGGTACGTTCTTCAAATTCAAAGCCAGAGAAGTCATGAAGTGCTTCCCACTCGATGAAAAAAGTGGTTAACTCTCGACTTATGTGCATAATTATCAATTAAACTTTATCTTAGGTAAGTATGAAAATGAAAAATTATATAATAGTTAAAGATTTGTGCTATCCAACAGTTTCAGGTATCACAGTAGCGATTCGAACCATCCTGCAAGAGTCAGAGGTATACTGTACTGCAGGTTTTCTCGAAAGTAAGTTTTGCCCTCAATGTTTATGTCAGTACAGTATGATAGCTAATTTATATTAAAATATTTACTATTGTACAGTATAGTATTTAATAAAAAGTGCTAATCCATAAGGGTTATTTCGGTGCTGTACTCGATAAATCTCATTAGGTTATGATGCTACCTCTCTTTGGTTATAGTTACACAAATAACCCGAAAACGTCATCGTATGCTCCTATCGTTTATGTGCAGGTTATTGTGTATTATTTCCAGTAAGGTATTGTGCTTTTTTTTGTTATCTTTGGTTAAGTGGTTACATAGCACTTCAACACACTCAATTATAGGTACTGTTACTGGCATTGCGTATTAATCACCTTGCCTTCTCGTGGGTTATGAATCATTCAATGCTGCACAGCAAGGGTTCAGGAGAGATGGTGGTGTGGCAGAAGGGTTGTAAGGAAAGGACATCAGCTGAAAGAATGGGGGGTCACAACAGATGTAGCAAAATTGGTGATGGTTAGGAAATCAGTCTACAATTATTTCATTCATGGGGAAGCACCTAAATTGTAGGGGTCAATGTGTCTGGGAAATGGAAGGCACTGGGGCTCAATCCAAGGAAGGAATGGCAAGCGTTTCAATTCTTGGATCAAGAACCCTCACCAGCATCAGAAATTGCCTCGAGGGTGGACAGTATGAATAAAGGTAGATGAAGGTTGGCTTTGAAATTAATTCATAAAGATGTCATGATCAACCAAAAGATGTTGGGCTTGTCAGGATGATTTGATAATCTTTCACAGAGTGGCATGGACACTTCAGTGCTATGATGCTGAAGGGATCTTGATCAAGGGGATAGAGCTACCCTGACTGACTCCATTCTTCCAAGATGCCTATGAGCTAAGACTTTATAGTACAGTAGGAATTGTTCAAGAATGTACAGCTGTGCCTGTGAGTTAATAAGGACAGAATGTTGTTGAAATATTCTGACGGAATTATTATTATTATTATAATCCAAAAAGAAGCGTAAGCCACAAGGACTATCAGCGCTGCGGGCGGAAGGAAGCGATTGGGCGATCAGATGGAAAAAAGGAGATGGATGAGTTAATAGGTTACGGATAACAGCGGAGGTGGGGTAGTGGATGGTGAAAGGGTAAAGGGCAGCAAGAGACTGAATAGAACGGGCTGTGGGAGTGCGGAAAAGTTCATCAAGAGTTTGTGGAGTAAATCAGTCGTTGTCAAGAGTCAATGAGAGAGTCAGGATTTTAACAGGAGGGTCATCAGCAAGAAGGGAAGGTAAAAGAGAGTAGTAGAACGAAGACGACGTTGGTGGTTAAATTCTGCGTTGCTCGTTGATAGAGAGGCAGTCTAACAGAATGTGGCTCAATCGATACTGGAACTTGACACTGACTTCACAGAAGTACAGGAGGTGCTCTCCATGGATACAGGAGTAAGCGAAGTAGTGGCCAATGCGAGGCGGGAGTGGGTCTCCCAACTCGGCACTGTGGACAAGAAGCGGCCAGTAACCTAATACGGTTATTAGAATGAAGTTTGTTACCGAGCAGATTGACAGCGTTGTTGCCAACGGAAGTGCGAAGGTGGGTAGCTATTGCAGCAAAATAGTCAGAAATGGAACACCTCGATAGGAAATCGGTTAGATCATGTACTGCTGACCGGCAGCAGTGTCTGCCTGTTCATTGCCCTGTACGTCGACATGACCAGGGACCCAACAAAAAACAATATCTTTATGTTTGGTAGAGATACGGCGTAGGCAAAGTTGGATACGGAGAACTAGGGGATGAGATGTATCAAATTTTCGTATAGCCTGTAGAGCACTAAGGGAGTCTGAGACTACTACAAATGATGACACAGGCATAGATGCGATACGAATAAGTGCTGCAAGAATGGCATACAGTTCAGCAGTAAAAATGCTAGCTGAAGATAGTAAATGTCCCCGCAGGACGCTGTCCGGAAACACTGCTGCGAATCCGACGCCGTCTGAAGACTTAGAGCCATCTGTGTACACAGCGGTGGCATGAGAATGGGAGTGGAAGTGATCAAGAAAAAGAGAGCGGGAAGCCACCGTAGGCAGTTGAGCTTTCAAGCAAGGGAGTGAGAAAGAACAGACCCGAACAGCTGGAACTTCCCAGGGGGGGTAGGGAAAAGTGAGATGCTACATGAACATATAAAGGTGGTAACTGAAGGGAAGACACGAGTGAATGTAGGCGAAGAGAAAAGGGACGGAGCAAACAGGGCAGGCGAACGAATAAAGAATGTCTACTATATCGGTGACCATTCTATAATGGAAGGATTGTGGAATGTGAGATGTACATAGTAGCAAGGCAATGGGCATCACGGCAATCAGACAAGGATGGAACATTCGCTTCTGCATAGAGGCTCTCAACAGGGGAAGAGCGAAGAAGCACCAAGCACAAAGTAATCCTTGGTGATGGATAGAGTTAGGCTAGAGAGAGTAGCAGAGAGGCACGGAATAATCTCGTCACCATAATCGAGTTTCGATTAAACGAGGGTGAATGTAGGCGAAGCAGAGTTCGACGATCAACTCCCAGGAAAAATGAGCAAGGGTTTTAAGAAGGTTTAGCCCGGGTGTGACAAGTTGCCTTCAGAGAGGTTATGTGAGGTTTCCAGGAAAAACCGACAGTCAAAGAGAAAGGCCTTTGAACCCCGACAGTATCACGTTCGGGGATACGGGAGCCATAAAGATACAAAGGATGATCGGAGATACAGAGGTCTAGTGAAAGTAAATTTTGGGGAGTTTTGGTACTTGAAAATTTAACCCCTTCAAGGGGCTCCTTGGCGTGGTGAAGAGCTCTTGGCTGGGGGAAATTTAGGGCTTATCGGTCTTCTCCCCAGACCGCACCTAATTACCCCAATCTCCCCTCCCCTATCCCATCCTCCCCTTTTTCCTTTCCCCTCCTCTCCCACTCCCCTTTTGCCCTTCCTCTTTTTGCCTTTTGGGATTTCTCACAGGCCGCTAGTTCCTAGGTAGGGGAAGGAAAACCCGGGGGCATCCCTTCCGTTGAGTTCTTGGGGGGGG